>JAQFYF010000001.1:0-19697 GCA_034694345.1 Allopauropus danicus
CTAGGATGTTTTATCACAAACTTAGACAAATTCTGCAAATTAAAATATTATTTTTACCAATCAAATGCAACATAATTCATTATTTATGAGAAAACGCACAACATTGTAAATTATGCAAATTAACGTAATTAACTTGTGTTTTAAGAAATACTAGTTAATTTATTGACGTTAACTTAACAACATTTTAACTTATGCTAAATATTCATATCTTAGTTCAAATAAGCTATGTGTATGTTTCATTAAATCAAATGTTTCTATGACATTATTCAAGAAATCCAAACTTACTTAATTAAACCGACTAATAATCTATAGTCTAGCAATATAACTGACATAATCACATGAAAATTAACTTGGAAACAAACTTGTATAGTTAATTCATCATTTTAATCATTATTAAAATAGTTATTTGCAGTTAGACTACTTTCGTCGCAAAGGTAACTACTTTCGTCTCAAAGGTAACTAGTTTCGTCTCAAAGGTAACTAGTTTCGTCGCAAAGGTTGTAACGGTTTTTAAGAGGTGTGTTACATAGCTTGTTTAAATTTATTGAGGTGGTGGGAGCCTTAAGCAGTGATGAAACTTATTGTCTTTTCTACGAGGTAGAATGGATGACTGTTCTTTCCGATTTAATTCATTCCTCTTTATCATGGAATAAGGGAGTAGTGAGACTCCACCCTATGATGCCACAGGAACATAATGTGGCCTGGGAAGAAAGGGAGAAGAATGATTGATTGTATTTATTTAATTTTAAATTCACCTAAGATGAAAGGCGTGATTGTGATCTATTGGCATATAAGCAACAAAGAAAACTACAGAGACCAGACGTGAGGTTTTGGGGTTAATATATTTACAGATTTTAATTCATTTCAATTCTTTTGTTCTTATATTAATAACATAACAACATAACAAGTCACAAGTCAATAATCAAATCAGTATCCATCCATCTTACAACAACCTGTCTTGAAAACAACAACTCTATACGCAACAACAGCAAAACAATAAAACTGGATTTCTTGTAAACTTAATCTATCCTGATCCTTATGGTGATTTCAATTTCAAATAATAAAATAATACTGGTCTACCAAGTTTATACGAATTTTAGGTCTCCTAGACCCCAGATCATAAGTCAAACTTGAATCTGGATTGGGGACATTGACCCTTGTACTTAGGAAGTTTCCCAAGGTTCTTGGCGAGGATGATCAGTCCCCTGTTAGGTTCTGGTGGGAAGTTACTTCAGATGCTTTGGTGGGCTGTCCAATATCAACCTTGACTGAGGAGGTCACTCTAACCTAGAGAGATGTTTTCACTTCTAATAGGTAGGGAACTCAACCTCAGGGCAAGAACTGATGTTCTCCTTGTTTCTAACCTGAAATATTATAATTGACCTCCTTGATGAGATTCTGTTACAATGTTCTCCTTAGCTAATTAGCAATAGCCCATTAACCAAGGAGAAGTCTGAATTTTTGGGGTAAGACTTACCCTGACTAGTAACTGATCCTGTGTGTGTTTGTGATGGCTTCATTCAGACAATAGGAATGTAATGATAAATATGGTGCTTGTTTCCAAGTGGCTTACCTTATCCCTGAAGACTGAATGGATTGTGGTATTTCACATCACATAAATTAACATACACTTTTCTCCCAGTATTTTTAGGATCCAGATCAAATGTCAGTCAGGGTTTATATAGGTCTACTCCAAAAGAAGTTGTTTTCTGGAATGTCCCAGCATCAGGTCAGGAGAAAGTGTAACAGTTCTTTTCCCCTTTTGGTCAAATGAGTATTGGAAACTTGAGTTGTGGATGTTGTCTACCTGAAGTATATATATATATATATATATACTCCAAAAACTCGAGGATAAACTTGAATAAAATATGCAAATGAGCACCTAAGAAATATTTAAATTTAGGATCAAAAATAGATTAGGCAAATCGAAATCATACTAATCAAAAAATATTAAATTATACAATAATAGCATAATATTACCATGATTAAATATTCCTAACACTAATATACCTAAAATAACTACATAATCATAATCATTTAACTACTAATAATCAGAATTAATAATAGCTTATAAGTTATAACTAGTATAACAAAACTATAGAAACAATATAAAAATATAAAACAGTAATTGCAAGACGGCTAAATGCCTTAAATCTAACACAAATAATTGATGGAATTTTCCAATTATAAATACAAATAAGATTATACTGTAGGCAATGAAAAACCTGATGTTGCTGATACTCTTTTGCATCACCAAAGGTGAAAAACCCTTTGAAGGCCATAAGCCAATAGTGTATCTGATGCAGGAATATATATAAAATAATACTTAGGCAGAACAGTAAGCAAAATAATAATCTTACAAAAAAAATAAATTATGAATTAACCAATAACTAAACAGATCTCATTAAAACTTATATAAACATGAATCTCAATAACTAATGTATTAATATCGCAAATTCCATCACCTAACTATAATAACTGTGACATATGCCTTCAATAATAATATTATATCATACAAGATAACATTATATAATCCAGCCATTTGTCCACAAATCTGGCCTTGGTCTACATTGACAATTGCCAGGGTAATAACCTCTACAAAATGCAGAAAAATGGGAAGAAAGGCTTGGTTATATAACATTTTCTTCTTTTCAGGTCAGTGGCTCATCATTGAAGGAGAAAAATAAGTATAAAATACTTCACAGAATACAAAAGATATCATGAAAAATTACGTCATGGGAACCAAAATAAATATAAAGTGATATTGACCTTCTCAGAGCCATATCTTTAATGATACCTGAATAATATTTTATTTTATTCTTATGTTTATTTTACATAAAGGCTGAGTATTACATAATGACTTTGACAATTTAGCTGCTTAATTAGGATGCTATTAGGAGAATACTAATATGTACAAAAAAAAGGTCTTTCACCATAGGGATGGTGAAAGTAATGGGTTGCTGTCTAACCCTAATTTTTGAGAGCCTTCATGACTCAAATTTCATCATTTTTGTTGCTTTTTGCTTTGGTCTAAAATATGTATTTAATAAGTAAAGAGCAGCCCTATTGCCCGATCATTACATAATTGCCCCCAATGCTATTCTGATTGCCATGACCTTTTTAAGAGGCATGGTCTTCAGAACAGCATTAACACAATGAGGAAGCCAGAACAATTTAAACACACATCAATTAACAAAAATAAGCAGCAATAACAAAAAGGTGTTCATTTGTATGTTTTTCTCTCTTTCTTCACTTTTCACCAACACACAGATAACTGGTTTTTGCACATCACCACATAATGTTATATTGCTAAAGTTCATTTATTATTTGTGTTCTTTTCTTCTTCTCTTTTATTTTTATCATCACAACAACAAGCCTATGTCTCCCTGAACATGTGTTCCTTAATGCAATGCATTGCAAAACGTGCTAATGGCTATTTACATTTGGAAATTCAGCCAATGGCTACAAAGTAGGTTCTAGAGCTCCTAGCCCAGTCTATATCTCCCTCAAGCCTGAACACAGGCGTAGTGTTCATCAATCAAAAAGGTGCAAATGACTATTTACAGTTGGAATCTCAGCCAATAATGGCTACAAAATCGAAATCATATGGCAAACATAGCCTAGTTGTTGTGGTTTTGTTTTGGTTTGTTAACCAATCTCGAGTTAATTGCTCCAGAATATAGCAATAAATGGTGTATTGCATGCTTTCCCAGCAACAATTTAAACTCAAAAAATAATGCAATATTTAAAAAAATAAAACAATGAGAAACCGAACTTACAAGGCGCAATAAAACTCTTGACTGGCTAGCAAAACTGGTTGTCCATCGTACAAAGACTATTTCTAAACTTGCCCCCAAAGCGGAATTAGGTTGTATTAAAGCCAATGTTCGACTTTTCAACTGTCTATGTCCAAGTTCATAGCAACAGGGGTTTCAAGTTAAACAAATTTAAATTTATAATAAAAAATAATCGCTAATTAAATGTATGGTGGACAACATGTCTTCACTTTACGCGTCACGGCACATTTTGGGACCAGATTCAGACAGACAATTTACGACCACTTTCTAACCACGAGAATCGTGTAAATAAATTTAAAAGTTATTATATTATTACTTGATAAAATCTAAATTATTATTTTATATCATTTTATATTAATTTTAATAGTCCTAGTAAAAAACGTTTGATTGGGTTTAGATACCCAATAGGTGTTCATATTTTATCTATATTATATTTGAAATATAATGACTGGAAGAAATACAATTACTTGGTAGGCGTAGGCCCAACTATCATAAATGATTAAGTATTTACTATAGATTTATACCTTACTAAAGTAATTTATAACTTATACAAAAAAACATATTTAAATCATATGTTATACAAGGAAAAGTTGTGATCAAAAATGTTTATCTGAATTGGCCCCTCTACACCAATTAGTTTCCGTCGGGTCTGACCTTGTCGGCGTTTTCCTTCTTGATCGACAGGTCGAGGGGCTCGCAGCGCGGCTTCTCGTCTGTTGAGTCGTCTGGCGACGGTGTCGCCTGGCTGTCGGACGGCGGGCTGCTGTCGGCGGACGGTCTAGACGTCAAGATGTCGAAGGCACGCTGCAAGCGTGCCCTCGATGTCGTCGACGACGGCGAATTGCGCGCCTGCAGCAGAGCTGACGTTACCGCCGAAGACTTCCATCGGACAAGGCGATTCGGGCATCGGATGCTCCATTCGCAGGCCGGGTTTGAATCCCGGTGGTGGCGCCAGGAGGTGGCGCGTCTGGTAGTCGCCTTGGCCTGCAGCGCAAGCATCCTGCGGTAGACTTCGTTGTATCTTCGGGTCAGGACCAGCTTTTCCCTCAGGTCCCTCAGGTGCCCGACTGGTGGAGACGGCGGCGGAGTAACTGGCGTAGTAGCCCGGGACGGTAGGTGGTGAGACCGAGCTGAATGCGGACATCTCAGCGCCTGCACCCGGCATTTCTCCGATCTCCATCGGTTCCTGTTGGCAAGAGAAAGAGTTAGATGAGATTTTTCGTTCGAGGTTTTTAAGGCTGGTTGCGGTGGTGCGTAGAGCTGTCTCGGTGTTCTGGCAGTAGCGATGGAAGTTCTGGATGAGGTGGAGCTGGCTGAGCTGCAACCCGCCGCAAGTCGTGGCGAGTGCACGCAGGTCCCGCTGAATCTGGCCGATGGATAGCGCTGATGGTGGACGTACCGCCGTTGGCTTGATGAGTGGCTCGACGAAACGTACCTTCTTCCGCAGCTTGGCCGGTCGGTTGCTTGCTGGTTGCTTCGGTCCTGACGGCAGAAGACGCGGCGGCATTGGGGTCGGCGGCCGAGGAGTGGCAGGCAGAGTCGGCACCACAATAGGGGGTGTTTCTTCCTCTTGCCGTTCACTCTTCGCCAGCCGTTGCCACCTTCGCCGGATCTGGCGTTGCTTACGCCGCTGCTGGTGAGCCTGGGCATTGGCCTGCTTTACTGATTTCTCGAAAGTTTTGTCAAAGATACTCAGTATTGGGGGCATATTTTTGTGTTTGTTTGGGTTAATTGAAAAGTTTAAGTTCTGAGGATTTGAACCGTTATGCCTTAAATATGTCCTGGGTGAAAAGGTTTTTTAAAGGTTTATTAAAGTACTACTGAAGTTGGGAATCAAAATAAAGGACTACTGCAAAATCAGATAAAGTTTAATTATTATCTTGATGATGGTCTATCATGTATAGTAACTATGTCAATAAAGTTTAAGACACGTGTGATTGTTAATCAAACAATCCTATTAAATTGATTATCTGAAGTAGCCAGATATTAATTAGTAAGGAGCAAGATAATTTTGTTGTATAGTATAACTGATTCCTATAAGTAAAGACATAAATTAAATGGGGCTTATATGTATCGAGATGTATGAGGTAATGTAGTGGTAATACTTGTTAATGCTAAAATTATATAAAACAAACTTGAAGATAACAACTGGACTAAGGTATAAGTAAAATGAATTAGATAAGATTGGTTCCATCAGGTTAAGTCGAGGTTAGGTCTAAGTTAGATATAATAACTACCGGTGATTTGTTTTGAAGTTGGTAATGAATGGTAGTAATCCTCATAATTAAACCAAGTCTACTTGTATTATCAAATTAAAAAGCACATATCCCCTATACCGACTTTAGTGTTACTTTAAGCCAGGGCAGAAATAATATTGAAGAGCAAAAATAATAATAATAAAACAAAACAACCCTTGGTTGGAATCTCTTTAAAGGAGCACACTAACAGGGTCGAAGATTAACTTTTGGTAGATAAATCATGAGTGATGTATCAGTTGTCCGCCCAGCTCATATACATAATGTCAGTTGCCTGATTTTTGTAATGGTTAAGTACCCGTTAAGTAACCTATTCCGCCTTACAATGCAAGATAAAAAGAATAATCTCCGTAGATGACATAATAAAAAAAATAATTTGGTTGAGCCAAATCTGTATAATATAATTAATATATACTGATTCTTTGATGGTCTTACAACCTGGTTGTCTGAGTTATACTGTAGTATGGTAGTATTTTACTTCTGTTTATGAGTAGTTAGTATCTTTTGCAATGGTATCTTCGGTAATAGATTAATAAAATTTCAAGAATGGGAATTGGCTGAAGTGGTGCTTTAAAGAACCTGGGTTGTACCCTGGTTTTTGCGATTTTACGACCCCAAGAAATAAAACAAGGCTTCGTGAATGTTATTGCTTTAAAGAGTTAAAAACACAGGCTAAGGTCATAAAATCAATAATAATGATTAAAATCCAAATAAGGAAGGTACCAATTTCTGTTAATCATTTGTAAGATGTTTTGTTAGGCGTGGAGAAATCTGTCATGCTTCGGAATTACCTCCCGGCTTATGTGGCATCCAACTCTGGCAAATGGTTTTTTAACAACAAAACACATAAACGTAAAATGTTGTGTTATTGCTGAATTGTGGTTCTCCCTATCCGTATTGTGTGTTATTATACCAAGTAAGGTGACAATATGTTGGCTGCTGTTATTTTTCCGAAGTTGGGTATGGGGTAATCTGAGTACACCATTGCCATGTGGATATTATCTCGCATGCAAAATGATCAAAATAAATTTGGATAAATGATAGTTCCGGTTTAGGCTTAATATAAGAAGAAGAATGAAATTTGCACTGGAGTTAATAAGAAAGCTGTAGTTGGTAGATTAAGAAAGAGAACAACAGGAAGCCTTAGCCTGGGCCCTTTTGGCTGCTTTAGCCTCCTTGGCCTTTGCCTTAGACCTCGTCCTGGTTGAGACAGGCTCATAGATGTCATCAAACGTCTCAGAGTCGGAGATGTCTTCCCAGGTTTCTGGAGGGACTCGTCGGGTCGGATTGGTGGGCTTGGTTGGCTTGGTTGGCTTGGGCGGTTGGCTTTCGGTCTTCCTTGTTGGGAATGGTGTAGGCCGGTGGGACTTGAACCTTTTCTTTGGCTCCTTGGGCTTGTCCTTTGTGGCTTGAGGGGTGGCAGGCGGAATCGGCTGAATGTCATCGAGAGTTATCCGTTCGTCTGAGTCAGAGCTATCGGATAAATTTGGGACAACCGGATGGATGTATGGCTTCAGGTCGGCCACGTTCCAATCACCAAGGCTTTTGTGTTCTTGGGTATCCCAGAGGGTGTAGGTTGAAAGACCCTTCTTTTCTATAACCTGGTAGGGCCCCACAAAAGGTAGTAGGAACCCCTTAACCACGCCATGGAGTTTAGAGCTAAGTTTCTTAGTTTTCACCCATACTAGGCTACCGACTGCAAAGTCCACCGGGCGATGGTGCTTATTGAAGCCATCGGCAACCCGGTCTTGGTAACGACTGGCTTCATTCCGAGCAATTTGGAATACCTCTTTGAGCTTCTGGCTATCCTCAAGAGCCTTCCTACGAGCTTTGCTGACATTCAGGGTTTGCCCAAATGAGCCCTTCACTTCATCCCAGAAGCGGTCAATTGGGAAACGGCCTGTCTGCCCGAACATCAGTTCAAAGGGTGATAACCCAGTGGTTGATGATCGGAGTAGGTTACGTCTTAGGTTAATTTCGGGAATGTGATGGTCCCATTGGTTATGGTTAAGCTTAGCTAAGGCCAATCTGATCTGCTGCTTAACCTCCCGGTTCAACCTTTCGACAGGGTTGGACTGGGCATGATATTTGGCTACATATTTGAGGTAGATTTGCTGCGATTCGCAAAAGGTTCGAAATTCCTTGTTGGTGAATTCTGTGCCATTGTCGGTTATGATGACGCGGGGACAACCAAACAGCTGGCAAAGCAGATTAAGGCCCTTCTTGACTTGCTTGGCATTTTTGGACCTGGTTGGGATAAGGACCGAGAAACCGGTTGCCAGTTCCAAAAGGACGAGTAAATACTCGTGACCCTGAGCTGTTTTTGGGTAATTGCCCATAAAGTCACAACTCCAAATAGACAGCCTTTCCCTGGTTAATCTACGCGGGTACATCAAACCAGCTTTTTTCTGCAGGACTGGTTTCAATTGCTGGCAGACAAGGCAAGACCGGCAAAACAGTTTCACATCTTTAGCCATATGTGGCCAGTAAAACCTTTGGAGCAAAATGCCCAAAGTCGCCTTAGTGCCTGGGTGTCCAGAAATGTCATGGTATTGGTCAATCACCATTTCCTGGTAGGCTTTAGGTAAGACAAGCTGGAAGGAGACCTCATCAGTAAATTGGTGACGGTCAATAGATCGAAAAACTAGTTGGTTGATAAGTGTGTAAGCGCAGATAGAAGGGTCAGCAGCATTATGTAGCAGCTTCTGATAGATCTCATTGATTTCAGGATCTTCCTGCTGCGCCTTATGCAAGGTGTTATGAGCTGACTCAATGGCCTGGTTGTTTTCCTCAATGTCTTCCATCTGTTGTGAGTGGTGGTTAACCACTGAAGTGCCCAGGGAGCTACTGGATGCGACCTGGACACTGGGTCTAGGTTCCGTGGCATCCTGGGTTTCAGTGTTCAATGAGGCAGTCATGTCTACAATGTCCAAGGGACATGTAGCAGACCGGGAATTGACATTGGAGTTAGGGGGAAAATTAAGAGCACAAACTGGCTGGGCCGTTGGGTCCATAGCCAGATCGGAATATACCTGTGGTTCTGAATAAACTGGTTCATCCGACGAATGATTTGGGCTAGCAGATTGCATCGGAGTGTAAATAGACTCCGGTTCAGTGGATGAAAAGACTGAGTGTGGAACATAAAGTGGGTTATGGCATGAGACTGAAGCCATGGGCACATATTCTTCCTGGTCACTGTGCCATTGGTCATCAGGAGTGTTTTGTGGCGCCATAAATTGGCAAGAAGAATAGGAAACATTTTCTGAGGTAGAACTGGCAGAGCTCGGAAACAATGGTAGAGACAGGGGCAATTGGTCACTGGTTGGGGCCATTGAAACCTGTGGTGATTCCTCATCAGTTTGGTCTATTGATGGGTTAGAGTCGAATAGGTCAGTCAGGCCATAGTCTGGGACATCGTCAATATGGAAAAGTCCATCGTCAGCCTCTGGAGGAGCCTTAACGCCAATCTCAGAGCTATTGAAGTCGGTCATAGGATATAGGCGGCTTAAGGCATCCGCCAAGGTATTATTTTTCCCTTTGACATGCTCGATTTTGAAGTTTTCAGCCTGCAGGGCAAGTTGCCATCGGCGGAGCTTTGGCGACAATGTTTTAAGGCTGCGGAGCCAGGTTAGCGCTTGGTTATCGGTTCGGACAGTGAATTCAGAGTTGCCAAGGAAATAGTCATATCGGCGGATCATTTCCACAATAGGCAACAGTTCTTTCTCCATGATTGTCCATCCGCGCTCGGTTTCAGTCAAACCTCGTGAATAATAGCAGAGAATGTCCTTGCATCCTTCCGGGTCCTGACTGATGAACCCGCCTATGGCATAGTCACACGCATCTGTGAACAGATACATTCGCTTGGTGTAGTCAGGGTAAACCAAATGAAGTTTCGAGGCAAAAAGTGACTTCAGCTCCTCAAAGGCGGTGGTTAGATCTTCGTCCCACTGGAACGGCTGGCCCTTTCTTAGGAGCTTGGTAATTTTGCTGGTGTATTTGGCATAATCAGGAATGAACCTTGCATAAAAGTTCATTAGGCCAAGAGCACTTTTTAGCTGGGTTTGGGTCTGTGGAAGAGATAATTTCTGAATTGATTCCAGGAGCTTTGGGTCAGGAAAGATTCCATCGACTGAGACAATGTAGCCAAGGAATTTGACAGACTTCTTACCCAGGTGGCACTTCTTGCCTGTGGTGGTTAGGCCAGCATCCCGAAGGCATTGCAAAACTTCACAAATTTCTGAATTGTGAAGCTGGGCATCCTCTTCGTCAGTGCTATCTGGGGAAGCCTTTTTGGTATAAATGATAATATCGTCTATGTAGACATAAGCAGAGATGCCAATCTTGTGGCCTAAGATTTGAAACATGAGTTGCTGCTGTGCAGCAGGTCCATTTATGATGCCCATCGGCATTCTGAGCCACTGATAGACACCACTAGGGGTGATAAAACCAGTCTTGTCCTGGGAGTCCGGGTGCATGGGAATTTGGTGGAAACTTTTCGTCAAATCGATAATGGAAATAAATTTGACACCTTCCATGGACGACAGGGCGATATCACGATCAGGCATTGGGCAGCGCAGAGGCATGGTCACCTTATTAAGATCTCCATAGTCAATGACCATTCTCCACTCGTCCAAAGACTTTGCTCCTGCCTTAGAAACTAGGAAAGCGCGACTGGCCCATGCTGATTTGGATGGCTTGATCCAACCTTCTCGTAGGTATTCTTGGACTTGCCTTTCCAACGCAGCTCTCTTCTCAGGTGGAAGCCTGAAAGGATAGGCATGGACTGGTTCAGCATTTTCCCTTGTCTCAATTCGGTGAGTTACCAAATGGGTTTTTCCCAGTTTTCCAGTAAAGACGTCGGGAAAGCTGCGAAGAAGTCCAAGCAATGACTCCTTGAGGGGATAGTCAAAGTCAATGTCGAAGTCGGTGTCTACATTGATCATTTCAACCGTAGCAACAT
Source organism: Allopauropus danicus (assembly GCA_034694345.1). Taxonomy (NCBI): domain Eukaryota; kingdom Metazoa; phylum Arthropoda; class Pauropoda; order Tetramerocerata; family Pauropodidae; genus Allopauropus; species Allopauropus danicus. Next base: position 11,013 of record JAQFYF010000001.1, read on the forward strand.
AGTTGGCAATTAATGGTGCTGCCAGGCGGAGATCTCTGGCTGATCGGTCAATTATGAACAAGAATGCAGCTCCAATTAGAGGAAATAATAGGCGAAAGACCTCTGGTGTATCCAAGGCAATGGTCACAAAGCTGCTAAAAAGGTCTTCCTGCTGCAAGGCCGTCATTTCGCTGCAGAATTGTTTTAAGAATTTATTTGGGTGCTGCAGAAACTGAATCCATTCCCTAACTTCCTGCCAAGATTCGTTTATGATCTGGGTTAGGTGGCCATCTAATTCAGCCATGAAATGGTCAGCTGTGTTTACCCATTGGGCTGGCAGCAGCAAACGCAGGTGTGGCATGCCTTGGTCAGCTAGGGTATGGGCTATGTAATGAGCATCCGGGATTGATAGCTTGCTGTCAGGTGACCCGAGTGTGTCATAATAGTCTAAGTAGGACCGAATGAAGTAGCGGATTTGACTTCTGAAAAGATTGGTTGCCTGTTTGGTGTACAGACTAATGTCATTGGAATCAGGATCTAGCAATGGCAAAGGTGGCCCAATGGCTGGCAGCCTCAAACTGGTTGAGACAGCCGCACAAATTGGGTCCATGTTCTCATAGAGGTTGGGCGGCGTCATGGGGTCACAATGGATATAGAAGTGCCAGTGATTGCAGTTGGTAATTTCGCCAATTGCGGCTGTGGTCGATGGGTTGGGGGTCCAGGGAACTAGACATTCGGAGAAGTTTTCCCAGGAGTTAAATCCGTTGAGAGCATAATCAGAAATCTGGCCGGGTGGTAGCTTGGTAAATGAATGACGTGAGGCCAAGGTAATGATATGTTCTCGGGAAATGATTGGGACATATTCCGACCTGCCCCCAAGGAAGAGGCCTAGCTTCTTGCAATCAATGCTGGCTGCAATGTCCTGCAAGAAATCCCAGCCGAAGATAATTCCCTTGATGGCATGGTCAAATACCAGGAGCTTATAGACATGAATTGGTTTCGAATCAGCATAGATGTGGATGCGAGCACGGTCTCTAACAAACACAGTCTGGCCACTGACAGTCTTGAGCTGGGTGTAGTATGGCTCCAGCCTGAGCCCAAGAGTTTCAGCGATGTCCCTGCGAATAATGCCATGAGCTGCGCCAGTGTCTATTAGAGCAGTAACTATGTAACCTTGAGTGAATGCCATGATCATTGGCAACTCAATAGTAAGTGACTGCCTAGTTCTCTCAAAAAGCCTAGAAGGCACCTCGTCATCTGTTAGAACATTGATGCTGGGATAATGGGCATCCTCAGCATCGTCACTTTCATCGCCTGATGACTCAACATCTGACAATGAGGTCACAAAGTTTACCGATCGCTCGCGAGGTATTTGGGTTTGGTATTCGGTTGGTATTTTCCTTGGTGCAATCTCCTGAAACTTTTCCCAGGTTAGGCCATGGTCTTGTAGTAGACGTCTTTGGGCCCACTGGTAGACATACTGCATTTTGTCTTCCAGTTTAGGTAGATTGGGAAAGTCTTTGTAAGGCAGGTTCAGACCCTTCAGCAGAAATTGGACTTCCTTACGGGTTTTGTTAGCAGCAATCCTTGGGTTAGTATTCTCAGGTTCAGCCTTAGAGTCAGGTGCCTTCCACATTTTTCCTTGAGTTGGGGTGTTTCCATTGGGGTTTGAGCCAGGGTAGGAGGTCTTACCAGATGGCAGTAGGCCTACTGGTTCAGCCTTACCAGCCTTGTGGCGAATTATGGATTGTACACATGGCGGGCAGGGAGAGGGTTCTGGTCTTAAGGTACCACAACGGAAGCACCTGAATGGCAGCTCATCAGCTTGAGAAATTGCATTGATCTGGTGTTTGTCCTTTGGGCTGTGGTATTTGTCTGGCAGTAGGGCATTATTGAATGAAGCATGCTTAGCCTTGTAAGGATTGGAATCGGCCTTTAGCATTTTCTCATCAACCTTGCCCTTCCTTTTGGCCTTCTTCAACAAGTGGATGGTATCATTCAATTTGCGCAAAAGTTCTTCGAGGTCCATTTTGAGAGCATCAGTCTTAGTCGGGCAGTGGATTAAAAGATCTGGTCCAAGCACATGGTAGAGGGTCCTAATGTAAACTTCCTGTGGAACAGGTGGATTACATGAGTCCAGGACACTTTTAATCCTATACCATAAGCTGTAGAGATCTTCTTTAGGGTCCAAAACAAGATCTCTAGCATCCTGAATAAATTCCTCATTGCTTTTCTCACCAGCCTGTGCAAACTCTTGTAGGAAGATGGGTTTAAACTCCGAGAAGGTAGAAATGCGCATACCACGCTTTCTCCACCACCTGTTCTCATGTTCCTGCTTAAAGAGCTTGCCGAGGTGATCCAAGATATAGGATTCAGGATACTGTCGCTTCTTTATAAGAGTTTCCAGGCAATCGATCCAGTCCAAGTAGAATTCTGTTGGCTTGTATTTCTGAACCTCGACAACACCAGTTCCAACAAAGTCTACTGGTTTGCCCTGTTTGTAACGGAAGCAGTAGTCTGTGGCTGAAGAATCCCGCTTGACAGTGGTTGGCTGTTGGGGTAGAGAAGCTCCACCCTGGTCAGTCACAACTGGCATGCTAACTGGGATGGATTGCGCTGGGAGCTGGTTAATGGTGGTAGTAGGCGGAGGAATAGCATAGAATCCTCCAGGAGGTGGAATGGACTGGACTGGTCTGCTTGGACCAGCAATCGGTTGAAATGCACTGAACTGGTTTGATGGCGGCGGAGCTTGGGCTGAGATGGGAGCTGAGGTAAACAGAGGCTGTCCTGGAGTGGTGTACACATAATGAACTGTGCCTGTGCCATAGTTTGCCGGTGGGTTAGGCATGGTGTAGAGGTGTTGGTTTGGGTAGGCTTGCTGTGGAGGTTGGGATGGAACCAACGGCTGTACAACAGCTGCAGCCGATGGGCCAGGCTGATGACCATGGCTACCAATATTCAGTGGAGTTCTGAGAACCATGGCAGGTAGCGACAATGGCCGTTGGTTGTTTTGGTCATTATTCGAAATTGCCAGGTCAGCTAGAGCTGGTGGCGGCGAGGTATGATCATCGATTCTGAGATACACATCTGCCGGTGGCTCAAAGGCCACTAAGGCAGGATCTGGTCCCGGTGGTTGGTTTTCAGCTGCTCCATCTCGCTGAAGTCGCCTTCTAGGCAGACTTCTGCTTCGGGCAGCACCTGTTCCCTTCTTGGGTGCCATCCTTGACTGCCTGCGGTTTTATGCTGGCGTTGACAAGTTTAACAGCAGTATTGCAAGAGTAAAGATATGGTTGGAAATTAATTGGCAAACACTAAATATATCTTAAAAATATATAAAGAAAATTTAACCAAAATAATTAGAAATGAAATTAATTTAGAGAGAAGTCTCTAAGGAATGAGGTCGGGAAGAGGAGGGTAACCGGAAGTGTTGAAGGATTGTATTAGTTGTTGATAAGCCTGTTGGAGATGTGCTAGTTGTGTTCCAAGAAAATGAATGCGTTCGCCGTGTCCAATTGGTCCTAGAAAAGAATAGGCATCCAACAGTGAGTATAAAGTTTGCTCTATGTTTAGAAATGACTGACGGAGGTTCTCATAAGCTTCGTCTAAAGTTATAGGGAGATTCTGGTTGAGCTGAGCCATTCAAATCAATTCAGAGAGTCGATCAAATCATAGATTCGGCGGCGAGCTTGGGTAACCAGATTGCTTGCAACTAGGAATACACTGAGATGGCGAGTCAAGGCTAGGTATTGGCCTGAGTTGTTATATAACATTACAATGTTAAGTGCAGCAAGGCAAGCCTCAAAATATAACACTTGAAAGTTTGGTGCAGCTGTAGGCAATGGAAGATCCAGAACCAGATAAGCTGTAACCAGGCAGCAGGTGACCAAGGTGTCTAGAGCAAAGGAGTAGTTGGTCTTTAGCTGCGCCCACTGATTTGCACTACCTGGGCCAAATTGATTCTGGCTCAAAAAGGTAACAAGTTCGTCAAATCGAGTTTGCACCTTATCAACAAGTTCGGCAAATAGGAATGAATCCTGATATGCAGTCAACCCGCGGTATTGATTGAGGGCTTCTTGGTTTTTAACTTTCAGATCAAGCCAACGCAACAAACTTTCTAAGTTCCAGCTCATCGAGTTGGGAGCAGCCATGGGCCTTAGTTAGGCAAAAGTTGGTTAATGATCTCATTCATGCTATCAAGGCAACTCAACAGCCTACAGTTCCCAATGTAGAAGGTACCTAGATGGAGAGTGAATATGGAGTAGGTCTGAATGGAGTTAAATTGAAAGTTTATCAAGGTGGCTATGATTTTGCAGTTGTCAAACTCCTCCTCAAACCCTGGAACTGGGTTGGGGAGCGAAATGTGTGAACAGATATGACCGACCAGCTGGGTTACGCAAAGTAGAGATCTTAGGGCGTTTACATGAGCTGCGCCCAATTGCCCCCAAGTTTCGCGTAATTGCTGATTGGTTAGATCAGCTGGTGGGTGATTAAAGAAGTCCTCAATGGCATTTAAGGTGACCTCAGACCGATGAACCTTGCCTTGAAATGACAACAACTGTTCATATGCTGGTAATGCTTTGTAGTGATTAATGGTAGAATGATAAGCTGACAGGCAGGTGTTCCAACGATTTCTCAGTTGAACAGTCCAATTCATTCTGGCAACAAGGCATGCATAAGCCTAAGGATGTTTAATCGCTGCCTAAAAAGTTGGGTTCGGACAACGTTAAATGTTGCTAGCTGCCTAAGGAGGGCGGGTGTGCCGCTAGGGTAGTCGTACTGCAGGCAAATGGCAGCTGCTATATCTAGGGTTTCCTCGAAATGGGGGTGAAGTTGAACACTTAGATCAGGAGGTGGAAAACTGATAATAACATATGACACTAATGTTATGCAGCAGCCAAGCTTATTAAAAGCAGACCCAAGTTGATCCTTTAAATGGTTCCACTGACCAACTGTGTCAGGTCCGAATGGTTGTGTCAGGAATAATACAATATTGTTAAAGGCTGTTTCGGTGGCTGAAACCAGCTGCTGAAACTGGAGCAGCTCGTTATACGCTGGCAATGATTTGGCTAAATCGAGTGCCTGTTGAAACTTTGTTTTTGTTGAGTCCCAGTTTGATTGAAGGAGTGGAGACCAATTCATTGGGGCTCTGGATGTTCTGGGTTTGGATCAGGGTTGGCAAAAGACGGCTGGGCAGCGTTCTCTGCAGGAAGATTAGCAGGAACAGCTTCAGCTTGGTCTTCAGGAACTGGCGCTTGTTCAGCGATTTCCAAATTTCCATCAGCCTGGTCGCCAATAGGCAAGTTTGCAGCTTGGCCCAACGGTGCTGGGTTTTGAGCTGGATGTGCCAAAACCAAATCAACTAGTTGGGGAATTTGCTCCACAACAATTGGTGGTAGCTGGGCAGCAACTGGAGGCGCCTGAAGGGCTCCAACTGCTTGAATTGGATGTGGCAGCAAAAGAGCCTGATTGGCAATGGCAGCTGGCTGATCAACTAAGGCTGGACCGTGATTGCCAAAATTTGCTATGATCGGATACTGGCTGTCGATGAAATCTAAAAAGGTCATCCGAGCTACGTCAAGCGCATATGCTTGTGTCCACAATGTGTAAAGATCTCTTAGGACAGGAAGTGTAGCAGGGAAAGGAGCAAACTCGGGTAGCAACAGGACCGCGCCAACTATGTACCAGATGCCGGACAGAAAAAATCGCAAGGCGTTAGCAAAGAGTGACCGAAGGCAGTCTCTGATAACAGTTGGGTGGTTAAATGTGTGGTAAGGTGTCCTGATTAATCGGTCATATACTTGCACCACAGCTTCAACTATGTCCAGCCGATACTGTGCTTGAACGGTCAGGTAAGGGCAGTTCCGAATAGTTTGAATGCAATGGGCAAAGAATGGCCGAATATGTGAGATCCAGAGCCGGCAGAATACGTCCGACCAGGGCATACTGGATTTTATGCGCCAGGGGCTGGAAAAAACTGGGCGTTCACAGTGTTGATTATGTTCTCAACAGCCAAGGGGAGCTGAGTGATGATTATCTCACAGGCCGAGTCAAACTTATCCAGAGGGCGAGGGAGTTGTGGCTTGTAAGGGACCACTCGCTCCTTCTTGGAAATCTTCTCGATCAGCTCAACCCAAGAGTTGAAAAGTTGGTTGATATTAGCCCTCAGGAACGTCCAGTAAATGGAGGGAAAGGCGTGGGCCGCTAGTGGTGAGCCCACAAACTCCTGAATGGTTGAGTTTGTATGGAGCAGGATGAGAACGTATGGCGTTATGAAGGGAACCAATGGAACCTCACCAAGGTCTCGCAAAGAAGCTACTAGCCTCAAAAGGTGTATCTGGTTTTGGGAAAACTGAGCCCTGACGTCGTTTCTCCAATCAACATTCATTTAACAGCAATCGGCAATTGTTCTGCTTTCTGCTGATGATGAATATTACCGATCGGGTAAATGTTATCCTTCAAAAATAACAGGCGACAGAACAGGCTCGGTTCGTTCAAACGGAATTATATATTAGACAATATTATGAAAAGATGGCAGCAAAAGACGAATTCCTTATCTCGAATTTTATTTTCCAAGAAAATTTTAAAATTAACAACAACAACAAAAATCAGCTAAAGCAGAATCAAAGCAATAAAATTTTACCCTTTTACGAGTTTTATAATAAAGCCTTGAAATCTAACCTACTTTCTCTTTCAATAGGCAAAACTGATATTATATAATGTTATTATAATTTTGAATTGTTATTAATCGGAAAATATTTAATTTTAATTAATCAAACTCAATTACTAACAGCTATTACGGAAAAGAAATGGTTGCAATTTGCAAGTTACGATGTCTAACTTATGCGGTATTAACAACAATAATAATAATTAATTAATTAAAATAAAAATCAATTATTATTTATTAATCCAAAGTAATCAATTAAATGGAATGGTGGAAAATGGAATGGTGTAAAATATGCAAATTGCTGGAATATTATATAAATGGATAACCGATTAAATAATTGATTAATTAATAAGGATTAGAGATTACAAAATATGACGATTAAGTATAGGCTAAAGTTTATTAAGTCAGGAGGGGTTACTATAATTAAATGCTTATATGATTACATAATTAATTAGATTAATACTCAAAATAATTTCTCACTATGCTACAATGCCAAAAAGCAACAGTTCAATAACAAGAACCCAACGTCTTAATGGGGTATAAATTTCCAGAAATCACCAACCTTTTAAGGTTAAGCTACTTTAAGCTAAATCACCTTTAGAGGGTAATTTCACAAAACAACTTGGTTCAATTGGCAAGGTGATGGGAAGCCAACTCTCAAATAGTCACAAGCTGTTTGGGAAACCTCCTACACTAATCGCTGTTATGGAGTTATGGAAACTCCTATGGCCTTGTTGTTTGAGTTTTCCTGATGTTTTTGGGTTTCCAATTGTCGACCGATTTAACAATCAATTACACAACCAATGATTGGATGGAGGTTGGTGTACCCCGGAAGATGGTTCCGGTATCAGCAAACTCAATTGCTAACAATGCTAACAACAATTAAGGTTCAGGCAACGGCTAAAATCTTGGGACTACGGAAAATCCCAATAGGCCGTAGAGTCAATTCAGTATCCCATATGGATGTCTCTAACTATAGCGGTGTCCTTTCACATGCCAAAACCACAATGAATCTTTTCTTGATTAGCCCAGCAGTACCTAAGGACAACAGGCCTAATGTGTCCAAAATCCTGCTATTTTCTTCAAGAGTGAAGATGGGGCATAACGCGCCAGTATCAAGTAAGTGTTCAGAGCAGTAAACAACCCAACAGTCCAAGTCCAAAATCACCAAAGGATAGGACTGTCTAGGGTGATTTGGAATGCAAATTGACACGTAAACCGAAGGACAAGAGAGTCTGTTCGGCTTAGTACGAACAGTTCAATCTCGAAACCAAATGAGACTGAAGCAGTAAGGGCTATAATCATTGACGTTTCCAAAAATTTCAGCCGTATGGTAAGACAATGTTTATGATAAATCCAGTGAGTGCCAATCTGCACAAAAACTCGCCTACAAACAACTCTGTGTTGTGTATCCCTAAATTGCTGCAACAAGATGGATCAAATGGATGGATATAGATATGAGTTTCCTATGAGGCTTAAAGACAGAAAATGCCAGATGGCTTTTATTTGCTGACCGTACAAAAGTAGATGGTTGATCGCTATCGTTGCTGGTACTGGATGGTCTCCAAATGATATACCTGTGGTAGACACAAAATATATGTTAGCACATGTACATCAAAACAATTTCAGAAACCATCCATGTATCACACAGCAAAGCTTCTAGCCTATGGCTATTTGCGACCCCTAAATTGCACATTGCCTAGGGCAAATGTGACAAGGCATGAAATAAATATATTAAATCTTGTTATGTTATATCAAGGTGGGTTCACATGTGTGTTGTCAAGGAGAAGACCACCAATAGTCAATTAACCTCTCTCAACCACAATCACATGTAATGAGCAGAATTCAGCTATTACAATTGTGGTGATGGTCTAGAGCCTTCTTTGTGTAACTGGTGGAATTAATCAGGTCATCTCTGACAATTTATTTCATTTGCAAGGCCCACCCAGGGACGCCAAAACTCTATGTAACGGTTTTTAAGAGGTGTGTTACATAGCTTGTTTAAATTTATTGAGGTGGTGGGAGCCTTAAGCAGTGATGAA
>JAQFYF010000002.1:0-16955 GCA_034694345.1 Allopauropus danicus
AATTAAAGAGGAAGGAAGCATCATGCAAGATCTGATTGAGTGGTTCACCTCGAACGAAGTAATGCGCGTGTTGGGGCTTGCCTTCGTGTTGAGTGCGATGGCGTACGTGAGAGTACTTGAAAAGCGACTAGAAAAAGCGGAGAAGGAAAAGCAGCAAGCCGAATCTGCGCTCATATGGGTGACAGGACCAGAGCCGCGAGATACGTTCGATTGGATGATGCGTCGGCCGCTGTCATGCGAACACGAATGGAAGCCAAGCCACTTGAGAGGTCACAGGTTCTATGGTGAGCGACTTGGCGAGCCGGTTACGTATCGAGTCTGTGAGAAGTGCGGAGTGTATTCCTATCCCACGTAAACGTGGATCGAGCGCCGGCAAGATCCGGAGAGATCCACGGCCGTAAGAGCGGCAGCGGTAAGATCATCCTTCAGGATGTGGAAATAACCGCCATTATCTTCAGGATTCAGGCGCCTGGATGTAAGAAAGACCCTAAAAAGCCTGTAAGTTGTTGAAAACAAAGGACTTATACGTATACTGCAGTAATTCTGCCGGCGTTTTTGAGATCCGGATCCGTGGCGATCGCCTTGATCGTGGAAGATCCGGATCTTGCCGGCGCAAACCAAAAGAAGGAGAATTCACCAAGTGACACAGAAGGAGAAGCGTAAGGCCTACATCGAGGAGCGGTTGAAGTTCCAGACGACTGTACCGCTTGAGTCGGCCGCGGCGCTAGTGAAGAACATCCTGCAGAGGAAAGACGCCAGGAACGATTTGATTCTTGGGCCTCACCTGCTCAACAGTCACATGCACGAACACGGGTACTTTGGCTTTCAAGTGGACGTCGAGAGCTACGAACTGTTGCGAAGGTTCTTCAAGGGAGAAGGCGACTAGATGAAGGATCACCAGTTGGACAACGCCAGGAAGCTGAAGACAAATAACAGAAAGAGGAACTGAGAACATGAAACACAGCAAGGGTGAGATCAGCTTTATTGCGGTGTCGATTCTGATCGGATTGGGGTTTCTGGCGTTTGGGTACGCCGTTACCGGCGCGGTCGTCGCCCTGATGTTCATCGCGTTCGTTGTGGTGGAAAGGATGGACACATGAACAAGGCAGAGGCCGAAGAGCTTCTTGAACAGTTCAATATTCTCTTTCCAATAGATCCCCGAAGAAAACCGCTTAACGCGTCGATTGAAGTATCAAGGTTGTGGCGATCTGCGCTGTTTGGACTTGGGTTCGGCATGTCAGCTAGCAGACTGCTTGATATGCTGCAGACGCCAACGGCCGCGGAAGAGTGCAGATGGGAAGACGACGGAGGAGCGATATGAAAACGTTTGCGGTGCGCACTCAGTTGCTTGAAGCGCTTGACCGAGCGCAACAGTCATCAGCGAGGATGCATTTGATGCACCTATGGTTTGCCGGCGCGATCCTGCAGCGGTTGACATGTGTCAACAATCATAAGGTGCTTCCACTCTATTTCAAGATCAATGCGAAGTGTGGGAAGTGGGCGCATAAGGAAGGAGCCGACTAAGATGAAAGGGATTCTTTGGGTAGTGCTTGCCGTACAAGTGCTCTTCATTCTGCTTGCGGCGTTGTTTGCACCTGTGCAAGCGCAGGCGCCTTCGTATATCGGATTCGTGGATGCGAAGGATTGCAATCAGGTGCAGGGTTGGGCAGCGGATCGCCTGAAGGCGAATACTCCTATTGGCGTTGACGTGTATCGAGATGGACAATTGTTTTCCTCCATAACGGCCAACGGGCCGCGGCCGGATGTAGGCGCGTTCTTGAAAGACAATGGGCTTCATGGGTTCGTTGTGAATCTGTTGCATACCGACGAATTCGCGCATTCCTGGTCAGTTCGTTTTAAAGGTTCCACGCTTACGCTAAACGGTGGTTCGTTCGAAATGACATGCTTGGCACGCCTACCGAGTTCTCCACCTGTGATCGTTCCTGAACAGATCATAGATTTTAGCGCGAGCAAGTTTCGGCTAGGTCCTGGTTTCCTGGTGACAGAGGTTCCCGGACAATTGCCGAAACTGAGCATCGACTTCTCGACCGTGCAAAGCAGGACGAAATGAGCATAGGCGAATTCTTTAAGGCGCTCTTGTCGGGAGCGTCGATCAAACCTGCTCCTATTCGTCAATGCGTGCAATGTGGAGCCGTTGAGGGTACGGTGTTTTGTGATCGGCACTTGTGCCGGTTTGTCGAGCTTCGCGCCTGCGAGAAATGCAACGCCAGGAACTTGTGTTACGGCGATGTGAACGGTGAGTGTCCACTTGCCAATCGTGTGAGAGCGAACGCAGCGCAGTGCAAGGATGCAAGGGGGACGAAATGAAAAAGCAAGTTTGGTTTTGCGACGAATGCCGGAAACAAGGCGTAATCGAGTACGACATACGCGCCGGCGTCTTCGAGGTCATTCACCTGATCGGCGATTATCACAAGACGATGAGCCCTGAGTGTTCATGTGGCGTACGCGATCTTCGAGTAGTCAATGCGTTCTTTGAGAAGGCTGCATCGTGACCAAGGCTCTACAAAGACACCGGCTGAAGCCGGAATACCAAGCGCTGGCGAACCTCGTTACGGACGATGAGCTTTCGAAACACACGAACAAGGTTTACATGGATGGCGCTGTAGCGTTTTTGGAATGGTGCCAGAGGACGCAGGCCAAGGGCATCGACAAGGATACGATTCTAGGCTACAGGTTGTATCTGAAGGGATTGGGCAAGAGCCCCAACACCATTAATACTCGATTGTCCGCCGTAAGGCGGTTGGCCAAGGAAGCTCACGTACGAAAGCTCATTGATCCTTCCGCGCTCGCCGCGGCGTTGAGCGTTAAGAATGTGAGGCTGATCACCCGGAAGGGAAGCAGTACATCCCTCAAAGCTAAGTGGCTGAGCTTGGAACAATTGCAAACGTTATTGAGTTTGAGCGTGTCGACTAGAAGAGAGATCAACAGGCGATTTCAAGCGATGATCGCGTTACTGGCTCTTGTCGGGCTCCGCGTCGAAGAGGCGGCGAAGCTTACGCCTGAAAGTATTGTCGGACCAAACGAAATTGACGTAGTGACCAAAGGCGGCAAGCTCGAACGGAAGTACGTACCGGAATTTGCGTTTGCAAAGCTCAAGGAATTGGCGGAAGAGCGCGAGAAGGACGAGAAGGTGTTCAAGTGGACGGCAAGCGCTATCCGGCGAGTGATTACGCTTGCCGGCGCGAAGATCAATGTAGCCTTCACGCCTCACGATTTGAGGAGAAGCTTTGCCGCGATCTCAGTTGAGAACGGCTGCAGCATAGAGCAGGTCCAGTTTGCTCTTGGTCACGCGGACCCTAGAACGACGATGAAGTACGTAGGCGAGATCAAAATGGAAGATTCGCCAGGACGAGCGCTTGAGAAGCTTCTGAAGGGGTAGGCCCTTTCGCCTTCAGGCGAGGACGTAAGCCGCGGCAAAGAGAAGAGCGGCCGTTAGGACTACTTCAGCCGTTGGAGTGATCGCAGGGAATACGCTGGAGTCGGGCGACAGTATCGAGGAATCAGATCCACCTGGATAACCTTCAGGTGAATTTTCATTTGAGGTTTCGCCAGATGGAAGCGAGGATAGAAGGGTGTTCGGATCGACGCCAAGTTGAGAGGCGAGGAATTGTGTGTACGCGTCCGGATTGTTGTTGCCGTGACCAACAGGCGCATAGATATGCGTCATCTGGTCGAGTGTGAGACCGCGGGAAGCGTAGAGGCCTAGTTGGTTCTCAAGGGCGTTGCGTCCCGCTTCGTAATTGCTAAAGACCGCAAAGCCGTCCGGTGACTTGGTAGCGCCGGCCTGCCCTACGTAGATGAGGTTCCCTGGATTGTTGTTTTGATAGGCCTTGGTTCCTGGTGCGTAGCCTTCCATTCGCTGAATCGCATCAGCGAGAGAGGAGTACGGACCAGCTAGAGAACCGAGGGTGTAAGTCATGTCCAAACCGTGTGACTCTAAACGTACAAATGAAATCAGGAACAGTATTAGAAGCTTCACCTGATTAGGCTACCACCTGAAGGTGGATTACTGCGAGTGTTGAAAGTATACGCCAGCGGGAAGCCCCATTGCGACATAGCCGAGCCTGCCGCCATTAAAGCCTACCGGCAAACGGCTTGAGAAGTTTTCCATTCGCTCGTTACCCGACTTCTTGAACCATGTCGATTCCGGCTTGGCTTCTGTCAGCAAGCCCGAGTCGATCAGTTGGCGTATGATGTCGTGTGGCGGATCGATTAGGGTTGGCTCTACCTGTTCGGTATACCGAGCCTTGATAGGAACCGGAATGATCCATAACGTTCCATCCTCTTTCAGTTCGAGAATGCCCTTCCCGTTTCCGATCAGATTGAGCGCTTCACTTAGGTTCATGACTCACTTCCCTTCGTTTCCATCTTTAGATGGTCCATGCCCATCGCCTGTGATTCTACCAAGGATCGCGAGCCCCGCGGCTACTGCGAGCGTTTGGCTAGTGATCGGCGGGCCTTTGGGATCGGCAAGCCTTTGCTGCGCTACTCCCGCGGCCGCAATGATGGCGGCTCCCGCATAGCCGGCGACGGTCGAGCGTACGCTTGGACCAAATAGAACACTGAAGAATTTTTTCATGCTGAAGTCCTTCCTTGAGCGCCGTAGACAGGCAGCTTTGAATAGAGAACCGATTTGACGATCTCATACGCGCCGGTAGATGGCTTCTTGGTTGCGTCGATGCCAAGCATGGAGCCTACGGCCGTAGCGTACACAACAGGGTCATTCGCGCCATGTCCGAAGGGGCAATACCCGTAGTATCCACCGGGCTTTGTGATCCCCTTCGGATCGAACTCACCCGTATTCGCGTTTACGCGATCACCTGCTAGAAATTCAAGGATGCTGCGATCCTGGTCGATGCAACGCTTTTGAACGAGGTTTGCAAGCGCATCCCAACCCGCGGACCATGTGGCAAAGACGTTCAAACGAAACTTCTGCTCTTTCTGCCAGTACTGCACATCCATCATGTTCCCTGGATTGCGATTCGGGAACTGCTCAGAGGTTGGCTTATTCCATCCTTCCTGAACGGCCATTGCACGCGCGATCTGTTGGGCGACTTTGGAAATCGGCATACTTTTAGATCGAATCGTCTACATCGCTCACGGTCAAGCCATCCACGTTTACGTGGTTCACGCGATTAGTTGACGACTGCTCGAAGTCCGTAGACTCTTCCCAACCTCTCGGCCGCACGGTGACTTCGATCCGGGCGACGACGGGGACGTTTAGGGTTGGGGCGTTGGGGTTTACAGAAGCACCTGCCTTGTTCGACGGCGCGGAGGAAAGCGTATTGATCACCGCGACGACGTAATAACAATACGTGCTGCCCGTGGTGACCGCGGAATCGACATAGGACTTCACCGCTATCGCGGATGCGAGGGATACGAAGTCTGTCGATTGGGCAGTTGTGCAGGAGAGCGGAGCACGGAACGCGGTCCATGTCACCGCGCCGGTATTCGTGTCGTTCCATGTGAGCGTAACCGTACGCGGCGCGGGAGTCTGCGCCATCAAAGGCGCCAGAAGGAAGGTTAAGAGTATAGTGATTTTGGTTTTCATCGTATTCCTCGATTGATCTTGAGCATTTGTACTTCAGCTTTTAGCGTGTTGATCTCCGCTTGGTGTTCAAGCGAGCGTTCATTGCAGTCTTCATGGTCTTTTTTCAGCTTGGCGTGTTCGGTCTTCAGTTCTTCTTGCTCCTTTTGAATATTGGCAAGATGAGTATTCATTTGCTTGTAAAGCTCGCTGTAGCGATCAGAGAACGCCTTATCCTCTGCCACCTTCGCATCACTCTTGGCCTTGCGAGCCGTGACGAGCGCCGTTGCGACCGAGGTAAGCACATTCGAGCCTGTTACAAGTAAAGCCACTGCTGCATCATCCATAAAATCGTTTACGGCTTTGAGTTCTTCAAAGCTTCTTTGAGTTCGTTTTCGGCCTTTGGCCGATCATTGCCTTGCCCACCTGGAAGCCAGACGGCTTGGCGAATCCGGTATTCAAGCTCTTCGCGGTAACCGGAGTCTATTGTCACGGAGTCACCGCCAGAGAGTAAATCGTGATATTCCCATTTCCCGCTGGATTTGGTTCTGGGTCGAGGCCCCAACCGTACTGATCGCCGCCTGAAGCCATCCATACCGTGGTCGATTCCGAGAAGACCTCGTAGAACGTTGCTCCACCGTCTTGCGAAAGTTGAAAAGAACGGGTTCCGGCGCTATCTACAATCCGCATCCATATGAACTCTCCAAAGTCGGCGTTGACCACGAAAGCGTTGTTGTTGAACGTTGTCGTATTGGTCCAGTGCTGAACGGCAAATAAATTTTGTCCGCTTTGAACAATGTCAAACGCAAATGTGAGAAATTTGCCTGTGCCGGATTCACGGATCACCATACCGTAACCCAAAGATCCTCCAATAGTCGGCTTATTCATTTGCGTAGAGAATGCCATCGTTAAAGAAGAGAATGTTCCGCCTGGAAATGCATGAACACGCAAGCCCCAATCAATAACTGTGGGAGCCCCAGCCTTGACAACGTTTAGAACGCCGTTGCTCGTGATCGTTGGCGCTGTGCCTACACCCGTGAATGTGGAATTGTCGATCAACGTCAAGCCCGCGCCATTCGCGCCAAGGAAACTATACGATGTTCCGTTACAGATTCCTGTGAGAGGCGCGTCCGTGCCTTTGTAAAGCAATCCTGTGTTGCCAACATTGCAAGCCGGAAGCGAAGCCCATAGGCCATACTGCGCACCTACGCCACCGCCGCCGCCCGAAGGCATACAGGAGCTTCCATCGCTATTCAGACAGGCGAGCTTATTGGTTCCTGAATCGACATACACGCGCCCTTGACCGGCTGGAGGATTCGCAGGTGCGGCGATCTTGAGAAAGTCGAAGTAGCCGTTTACCAATGTGGCTGCAATCGGCGTGATGACTAGCAAAGCCAGGATGGTGAATACCACGATTTGAAGAGGTGAAAAACGTTTCATTAGATGGTCCACCAGTTACTAACACCATCAGATACGACGGTGAAGGATTGATATTGAGTCGTGTTGGTCTTTGAGGTAGCTCCGTCGATTAGATCCGCGCCGGAACGCGCATACGTACAGGAATTCGCTGTAGCGTCGATCTTCTTGAAGCTATACTGCCTGCCGGCGCTCACACTTGCCGCGGTGGGAAGCGTGCCAGTCACTACACCGCCTGTTGCATCACAAGTGACGATAGCGAGGGTTGCGTCAAACGTGAAGGACGTTGTTTTGTTGGTGACCGACTGACCAGAACCACCATAGCCATTGACGACGCATGTTCCTGATTGAGCCGCGGAAAACGTTACGGTTGTGGTGTTGGCGTCCGTATAGGCGATGTCTTGAGGAATGATTGCTTTTGCAGGCGTAGCGTTATCTTTGCACTGCACAATCACTGCCGTGGTGTTGAGATTGTGCGTGAGCGATACGGATGTGACGGCCGAAAAGGATTGAGGGTAGTTTGCGGCTCCCGAGCCTGCACCACCGCCAGGGATATTGCAAACCGTTTTACCTGTACCGTTGGTGCATGTGACACCTGCACCTGTGAAGTTGAGAATCTGAAAACGGGTAAGGTTTACGCCTTCGTCCTGGATTAGAGAGTATGCGGCGCTCACTACGGAAGCCGCTTGTGCAACGGCAATCAGGATGAGTACGAGGATCGAGGCGAGCTTAATTTTGAACATAGGTGACAAAACCTCCACCTGTAGCAGCGGCCGAAGTGTTAATGCAGAGATCGACCGAGGCGGGAGTACGCATCTGAGGCGGCGAAGTAGACGCGGCCACTACGTTCGTGAGAGGGCCTGTCAAATTGGCTGTGCCTGTTCCACAATTTGAGCCTGTGCCGGTCACCAGCTTGAAGTTAATGGCATTGTTCCAAGAGAGAAGAAGAGAGCAAACATAGATCCGTGTCGAGCCCGAAGCGGTGACGATTCTCTGACTGCCGGTTAGAGCCGAAAACGTGATTGCGGCCGTAGTGAGATTGTCGGTAGCGAGGCACTGTTGAAAGTTGGTGACGACTACCGAGCCGCCACCACCGCCACCTGATGTATTGGATGGGGGCGAGCAAGGAATACGGCATCCAAGGATCGTACCGCGGAGCTTTCCAGAAAGGCCTGTAGCGTTTATGCGCACCCATGACGCATAGCCTACGGCCGTGATCGCGGAATTGACCAGAGATGAGGGATTGGTTCCCTGGTAGACCGTGCCTGAAAAAGTGGTGAAGGTTCCAGCGGCCGCGCCTGTCGAGTCCGATGGAGCGCCCTGAAATGTCAACGTCACAGTTGGCGCGAGACCGAACGCTTCCCATGCGATGTACCAATTGTCACAAGAGCTAAAACGATTGTCGAAGCTCGGTCCTACGCCATCGACTTGCAGATTGAAGGATTGAGCGCAAGTAGGAACCCAATCCACTAAGGTCGTTTGTCCAAGCATCGAACTGGCCAAGGCCAGAATCAGAAGTACGTATCGCATTTGATTTCCCTTTTGCAATTCCTAAATCCTTGCCTTCAAGCGAACATCCACCTTTAGGTGGCTTGATACCATCCGCGAAGACGGCAAAGAATGACCGCGGCCGGATCGAGATTGATTTGGCTGCTTGTCGTCACGTAGTAGGTAATCGTGACATTGGGGCGCAGTAAGAGACCGCCGCCCGAAGCGGTGATTTCTCCTAAGGAGTCCGGACCGATGGAGTAGAGCAATGAGCCTTCATTGAAGATCCATCCATCGCCAATAGCCACGGACCAGCGCAACTGGCCAGATCCTTCCTGAAATCCTGCACCCTGTACCCAATGCGCTCGATTTTTGAGCACGCCCATGCAGCCGTTGGGAATCGTGAAGCGCAAGAGGGTGTACTGAGTGTTAGGCGATAACTGTGGTTGAGCGATGGAGCCGGTCTCGATGAACGGTGTAGAGTTAGGACCTTGCCGCATGATCGTATCTGGCGCATAGAGACCGGAACGTGAACGCTTTAACGTTTGTAGCGTCTTCATTTCCTGCGCCAGAGCCGCGTCGTACTGGGTAAAGGCCACGTAAGGCCGTTGAAGGGCGTAAGCAGGCATTAGCAATCCTTTCCTGATTCATCGGCGAGCGCGGGAACCGGCACGGCGCAAACGAGTAAGACTTGGATGCGTAGTGTGGCCGTGGTAGAGGGATTCGAGAGCTCTACACGCACCCGTGAATCGAGAGTTTGCACCGACTTATCGAGGAGCGTATACGGAAGCGCTTGCCGTTCAACTGTGGTTGGATCAGTGAGGCTTTTGCCGATGGTCGTGAAGTCTCTACCGAACGAAGAGCGTACATATTGCTCGACAATGGGCCATCCCGGTTCGAGATAGACCTTAAACGTGAAGTGATTTACCGAGATGCCGCCATTGCTGATAGAGTCTGAAAGGTCGAGAGCCTGAAACGCGTAGATCAACGTACCCGGCTTCATGATCAGGTTAGTGATGTACGAGCCCAACGGACCAATCGTGATCAAGTCCTCAGGAACCGTGTAGCCGGCGAATTGAAACATGCCGCAATTGCGCACATCGTCAAGCATGGCCAATTGAGTCCAACGGTAATCCATTGGATTGGGCGTGATGTTTGTAAGGTAGTCGAAGCCGTCCATAGATTACGAACAGGGGTATCTGTTCACTCCTTCGAAAATGATCTGTTGAGAGCAGGACTGAGCAAGGGCGCCGCCTGTCTGCGCCCAAATGTTGTACGCCGTGAAGTTGATCTGCGAGCCCACAGGATAGATGATCCCCGGAGTCGGGAAGAACGATGAGACATAGTTGGTGTTCGCCGCAATAAACCAATCGGGAACGGGAGCATTCATCATGTTCTGTTGATTGGCATTTTGCAGAACATAGGCGAACATGCCGCCCATCGAGTAACCCATCGTTCCGGCCGTGAGACCGTTAAGAGATTTGGTCAGATCGACGATCAAGATTCGCCGTAACTCAAAATCCCAATTCCGGATCTCAATCGAGTAGCTCTGGTTTGCGGTCAGGTATCCCGACGTGCCAGGAGTCGAAAGAGAAACATTCTGGATGTACGCGTAGCGCCGTTCATACCAATTGCCCTTTCTGAAGGGCGCGGGATTCACCGGCGAATCGAATCTATGAACGCCCATGAAGCCCACCGCTCGAAGCTCATCGGGGTTACTGCCGACGATTGGAATAATCGGCCGGAAGTTCACATCGTACTTCAGCGAGGAGCCCCGCGGATAGGTGACCTCAGGCGCGATGATCACCTCATTGAGAAACATCGTATTTGGCGGTGTAAGCTCTGACCCGTCCGTGATCGTCGGATCTCCCAAGAGGCCTGTAATGGATCTCGATTCCGAATCGTACGCCTGAAAACTCGAAGGCTTGGGCTCCGCGGGTCCGTTGCGAAGCGATCCATTGAGAACGCACCGGCGAAGAAGAAATGGCCTGTCGAGAGTTAGAGGGATCTGGCTGTTAGTCAGCAGTCCGAACGTTGCAGCGGAAAGATACTGCACGTAGAAAAATGGAAGATCGCGGATAGGATCGCTCATGTTATTTGCTCCATCGCTTGAAACCGCGCATTGCGATCTGTATGAAAATGTCGCTTGTCCCGAAGTTGACGACTGAGAAAGAGACCAACGAGCCCGCGCGTAAGGGCCTACCTGGAATGATCGGGAACGGAACAGGGTTGATCATGCCAATTCCAAACGATGCTGCATAGATGTACCCGTTCGTTAGAGACACGCCGTCGTTGTCGAATATCTGAATCTTCCAGTTCCCGAAGTCGCCCGGAGCATTGACAACGTAAGGACACTGCAAGCCGCACAAGATGAAATCCGCGTCACCGTCCAACTGAACATAGAGATTCTGGTAACTTCCGGCCTGCAGATCTCCCGAGTTGAAGATTGGCGTATAGATACGCGTCATGTAATCTTCGTGCTCTGCCGGAATTCCTTCATATGCGGAAGGGGCCAGGGGATTCGAGATCATGTCGGTTAGCGCCCTTTCTGGATCAGCGATTGCCGGCGTTGACCACGGAACACGATTTGGATGGTGTTATCGGAACCTGATTGCTCTTGCAGGTTCAATAGAATGCGACCGCCCGCGGCGAACAGCCTGCCGGGATTGATCACATAAGGAACCGCGAGCCCGCCAAGCAAAAACGCGCCAAAGTTTTCGTAGTCGTTCTGGAAGAGCACGCCTTGATTGTCCATGATCTGCAAAGCGCCGAGAGGCGATGTCACATTGACGATCTGAACAGCGCGTAAAACAAAGTCGCTATCCCGATCAATGGACACTACCTGATTGGTGTAGGTGACTCCACCCGCCATCGTGAGATTGAAAACGTAATCGTATCCCATCTGCACGAATTGAGCGCCCGGTTGAACTACGTCATCGAACACGGAAGAAGCGAAAGGGTTAACGATTAATCCCTGATCCATTTGGTTTCCTTGAATCCTTTCTCTCAGAATGGAAAGCCCCAATGAAGGGGCCTTCCACGCTGAACCAAGTACTCAAGCAAAACGAGAAGGCGCATTCCGAAAAATACGCCTTCAGGCGTCTTACTGGATACCGCGAGAGTAGTAGCCATCGAGAACGACTTGGATAGTCGCGCCCGTGCCACCGGCCGAAAGCGTCTGAGATGCGCCCTGGAAGACCGCGTAGAAATCCACTTGGTTTCCGAGAACGATAGGGAGGTTGAGCGTGCAGATCGCCTCACGCGTAGGCGCTCCGTGAGAAACCGCCTGAATCGTGGTGGCCGCGACCGTGGTAGCTGCGAATCCGTAGATTCCGCCGCCGGCCGCATACATCCAGATCGGGCTTCTCTGATAGGGCTTCTGACCGATCCAGAACTCGAACGCAAAGCCATTGAGAATGGACACGAAGTCCGCAATGGCGATGAGTTCCGAGAACCGGATGCGGATTGCCTGAATCGAGAACGATTCCGGCGCAGAGAGCCGCTTGGGTTGGCCAAGGTTGGTCTTCGAAACGTCCTTGCCGGAGTTGGCTCCGACATTGACGAACCAAAGCGCGTTGGTGGGCGAGATCGCAGCGTTCGCGGCAACAGTCACCGTATCGTATACCGGCGTCTGTTGAACGTCGGTCCGATCCGGATCGTAGATTTGCACGTTGAACGCGTCGAGAATGGTTTGGTTGAGTTTCACGTTTGCCATAATGTTGTGTTCCTTTCAGAGGATCGCCGAGGCGCTCTGTCTAGAAGCCCCTCCGTGCGTATCCCATGCCGGTTTGTGGAGCGGGAGGAGCCGCCGCCATCGCGCCGCGCATGATGGTGTTTTCCGGAACAGCGTGCATTGACGGCATCCAAACGCCAAGACCGCGAAGCCCGATTTGAGAGCCGAGCGAAGGCGCAATCGCCGTGAGAGCGTCGGAGCCGGCCTGCATGTATCCACCGAACGCCGCGGCCGCGCCGAAGTCGCGATCAACGGACGAAACGATTTTGCCGATGCCGAATGCGGAAGCCGCGGAGATTACCGCTCGCAGGATACCGCTTGCCGCGCCGGGAACCATGCCCGCGATCAGATTGGAGACCATCTTGGTCAGAGTGACTCCGATCAAACCGCCAACAACGCTTTTCGCCATGTGAACACCGCCGCCCGCGCTGATGACCGGATTCCGGCGCCGCGCATGGCGATGGTGGCGGCGATGCGAAGGATTCTTCTTTCCCTTCTTCTTCGTCTTTGCCATACTTGCACTTCCTTTGTGAGGGTTAATAACGCCGAGGCTCATCACCAGCGGGTTAGGGTTTTTACGCCGCGCCTTGCGTCTGCGCGATTTGGGGCGCGGATTGTGAACCTTGATGACTCGTTCTACAATCATGTCCGGTTCCTTTCAAAATGCGCCTTGATCAGGGCGCGGAATACACTGCCCTTGGGCAGCGATCAAGCCTTTCGCGTTTACGCGATTAGCTTAGATACTTGAGCAACTGGCTGTAGGCCATGTCGCGAACTTGGTCGATGCTGAACAGGATGCCGTACAACTGATCCGTTGTGATCGGATCGTGACCGAGTTCGAGCGCGATCACGTTCAACATGTCTTGAAAGCCTTTCAGATAGTTGGGCTTGCCGAAGTTGTCGGTTCCTGCCGAGCGGAACTGATTGATAGTGAGCCCAACGTTTACCTTCTTCGACGGATTGGCGCTGAAGACCAGATAGAGGTTGAGCCAGTCGTTTTCGGTCACGCCGAAGTTTCGTAATTGCGAAAAGGGAAGCGTCTGAGCGCCAGGAGCGCCACCGGGAACGGTCTGCACCGCTACGATATCAGACACGCCGAAGTTTACAGCTTGAAGGCTGTTGAGCAGGTTGCGCAACGAGTTGGCCTGTGTCCACTTCGCGTTTTCGATGAGATTGGGAGCCGCAAAGCTCGCGACGATCAGAGCGGGAGAGCCGGGAGCCGGCTGCATGTTGCCTGGAATATCGAATTGCATAACTTACTGTTGATCCTTTCGAAAGGTTTAGCTGAAGGCTTCCACCTTCAGGTGGTTAATCGACGATGCCGCGGGCCTGGATTTTGTAGCGTCCGCCCGAAACACCGAGTTGCCTGTTGCGAGGTTGATAAGTGAGGTAGGGCTTTACGCCGCTTTCCTCTCCGAGACCGTGATAGTAATCGATGGTCTTGAACTGATCGAAACCCTTCTTGGTCCGATAGGTGATCTCTTCGAGCACTCCGATGGTCATGTTCTCTTTCTGCTCTGCAGCAGAAAAGCCTAAACGTTTGAGCGCGAGCACCTGAGAGCCGCCAACGAAGTAGAGTTGCGTACCGGCTTCATTCGAACACAACTTGACAGGCTGCGACGGCGAAGGTTTGATCACCGCGAGCTTCTGATGCTTCCGCGCGGCCGTAGGATTGAGGAGCACCTTCAGTTCCTTGACATCGCCAAGCTCCGCGAGATTCGTATGCACGTGCTCACGGGCAATGTGCGAAGTGACCTTCGTAGACTTCTTCCCGTGGAACTTCTTGTACATCTTCGAAGCCGCATGAGAAGGATTGCTCTTCCTGATGGAATTCTTCCGCCTTGAGACGGTCTTCTTCGAGGATCTGACCACCGCCTTTTTGCGCGGGTTGCGCTTGAAGACAGGCGCGTACTTCTGTTTCATCCATGCCAGAACATCGGCCTTCGAACTGGCGCGACGTTCGCCGTATTCTTCAGCGCCCGTGGCTTCGTTGTACAAGCTCCATTCAAACAGCGGAGCGCCTACGCCCCAATACCGGCCGCTCTTGTCATAGCCTTGCCGATCAATCTTCACGCGAGAAATCTTAACGTCAAGATGCTTGTTACCCTTGCCCGTCAAGCGAGGATTGTGCGAGGGATTCCGCCTTGAGGCGGTCTGCTTGTAGTCGAGCACACGCTTGAGCGCTTTCTTTGCGCGTCGTCCTGCAGGCGTGAGCGAGCGCACTGCGGAACGAACCTTTGAAGCGATCTTCGAAAACGAAACAGGATTCTTTTTCGTGCGCCTTGAAGCGCTTTCCGCTTTGAAGTCCGCAGCGATCCGTTTCGCCTGTTTGACCTTCGCCGATGGAACCATGATTGAAGTCTTCGATCCTTTTCTCTCGGTAACGTTGTGGAGTCCGTGAGCCTGCTCCATGTGTTTTGAAAGCTTCAAGGCGTCCGCGTGCTTCGCGGTCGAGTAGACAACCTTTAGGTTGGGATTCTGTCTGCTCGATCCGTGCAGTCCTCCGTGCTCATTGCCTGAAAATGTCGCTGTGTACTGCATCCACCCTGTAGACTTCCATTTGATCGGTCCAATAGAGCCGACATCCGCGGAAACCTTCGCCTTGGCCTTCTCTACCGCAATAGCAATCGGGCCTTTCACTTCCGTACTCATGCGGGTTGCGCCGTCTTTGTAGACCGTCACACGAACGGCGCTAGGACCAGCGGGAACGATAGTAGCTGTAAAGTGGCTCATTCTTGAAACCATTCCGCCGCGGCTTTGTATGTCGGCTTGATGCCTAATTGCTTGAGCGTGGCTTTGAGCGCCTCACCCTTGAGCGACGGCAGCGTACCTGTTTTACCATTGGTCGCGAGCGCCGCGGTCGCTTCACCTAGAAACTTCTCAACCATCGCGGCATTCTTTGCCCATTCGAATCTCGATTGAAGCTCCCGCAGGTAAACCGAGATGAAGCGCTCTACCTTGTCCTTTGCAACAGGGTTAGATTTCTTCTTGGCGGCTTTCTTCTTGGGAGCCGGAGGAACATAACCCTTCGGATAATTCCAAGTCTTTGCAGGTGAAGCCTCAACATGCTTGCCCATTGTCGCCAGGATCTCAGCCGCACGTCTACCGTTCGGATCGACAGGCCTACCCAACAAATCAACGTCATTACGACGTTTAGCGCTCATGGTTAAGCCGGCGACTCCTGCCGGAATTCTTCCGCCGACAAGGTCGTTAGCGCTCATCGCATACTGGACCGCTTCAGCCATCGAAGCAAGAGGCTTTCCACCTAACGCTCTGATCGCCTCGTAAATTTGAACCAGTTCAGAATCGCTAACTTCAACAACATTCGACTCAACCGCACGTAGCAGCAAACGATAAACTGCGTCCGAATCGTCAACATACCCGATCATTTTCAAGATTCGATGCGCGTGTTCCCTTACGTGCTCATTTGGATTGCGTTTCCGTGCTCTAGACGCCTTCAGGCGTCCGGCCTTCGCCATTGCTTGAAAAGCCTTCGCGCCGTACTTCTTCCGGCCAATCCAAGCGGCCAAAGCTTTTGGCGATTGCACACCCTTACGAGCAAGCGACGAAGTGAGCTTCTTAAAGCCCATGTAAGGGTTATGCTTCCTGTCTTCGTCGTCAAACCACTTCATCAGATCATCGAAATCTTCCGCGGTCACTTCCGCCAAAGGCTTAGGTAAGCCGCGCTCCATTTCACGAACCTTACCCAAGTTGTAAACGACGAAAGGATATCCATGCCGGCGTCGAGCGTCCTTGTGAACGTGGTACACCATTCGCACGTATTCATCAGGACCAGTAGGACGACTGAACGCGCTTAAAGGCTCCTGCGTGATCTTTCCGGCTTTCAATACTTCCGCCTTCTTCAGCGGTCGCCCAAAATAAGCCTTGGGCGCGATCAGATACGTTTTGTACTCCCAAGGCTCCACCGTGCGCTTGGGATTCTTCCGATTACGCTCTCGATGGGTTTCGATGGCCTGCTTTACTCGATCTATGCCAAAGCTAACACCGATGGAGCCTACCTTCTTCGAATGCGTTCCTTCGTTTCGGAAAATCTCGTAAGTCGGTGTCTGATTCTTTCCAAACTTGATCAACTGAACCCAATAGGGAGCGTCCTCATAAACGATTGCCTCTTTGGGATTCTTGCGCATTCCCTGCAGTTGCGCCTTCAGGCGCTCGGCTTCTTCGTGGCTCATGTTGCCAAGTAAGACCGCGGGCTTCTGCCTATAGGCAGTAACCATAACGCTCGTATGGCCTGCACTTTTCGCCGCGCTTGCGAACGCCTGCGCCATTCCCTTCGAAGGGAATGTAATGAGAGGCGAGTTGTGCTTTTTCTGAACCATAGTCCAATCTCTTCCTGCATTGCCGCCCCAAAGCATCCAAGCTATATACCCATTACTTGGGGCCTTACCATCCGATCCATCCGCCTTTAGGCGGTCGCCTTGATGCCTTGGAAAGTACTCGCTGATGTGCTTCTTTAGCTTTTGCGAAATCTTTCCAGATGCAAGGGCCTTTGCCGTTCTTTCTCCTATCTCTGTCCCGCCTCTTCCGTACTGCTTTCTAAGCGCAAGTCCAAGAGAGGCGTTTTCTCGAACTCTTGCCGGCACTGAAATCATCGAGCCAGCCTATAGGCCTTCTCTGTCGCCAACCGTTTGAAGTTGGCAAGCTCGCTCTTCGAGTACCGAAGCTTTGCAATCCTAGGATCGTAATTCGTACCGTACAGATCCTGCCCATACTTCCGATCAAGCTTCTTCAGTACGTCATGCTCGAAGT
>JAQFYF010000003.1:0-16853 GCA_034694345.1 Allopauropus danicus
TGTGGAGAATGTGGAGGTTGTGGAGGTTGTGGAGGATGTGGAGGTTGTGGAGGTTGTGGAGGATGTGGAGGTTGTGGAGAATGTGGAGGTTGTGGAGAATGTGGAGGTTGTGGAGGATGTGGAGGTTGTGGAGGATGTGGAGGTTGTGGAGGATGTGGAGGTTGTGGAGGATGTGGAGGACAGTGCTGGCTCAGCAAGCACCGTCAGTGGCTCACTCTCATCGGACTCGTGAGCCGCAGACAGAGACTCTGTCAATTGTCGACTGTGTTGCCCGGTGGGTCGTGCCCGTACCATCGCGGGTCTTGAGTGTATCGGCTGATAGATTCTCGCATCCATCAGACTGGCCACCTCGGGCATCTGCGCGCTGTTGGCCGCTCGCCAAACGTTGGACCCGGCAACTGCCACTGTTCCGAGGGACGACGCAGTTTCCTCCATAATCTGACCCATGGTCTGTCTAGTCAGCAGACTGGTTGAGTTTTGCAACAAATCGGCACAGAGGGTTCCAACAGCGGGGCCTCCTTCATCGGCGACAGCAAAAACGATACCATCGCTGCCGGCCGCGATGCGGCTGCGCAGGGGTACTGCCTTTATCGGCAATGCTCCAGCAGCAGTAGCATCAGCGGCGGCGTTGTTGTTTGCCGAGTACCTGGGCAGGAGACGGGCATCAGTCGCCACACAAATGCCCTTTTGCCCGTGCAAGTTTGAAATTTTGTCGCCCGACGTGTACGAGTGCTCGTACTGCAGCGTGACGACGAGAAGGGCACTGCTCACAGAGTTTGTCAATCTCAGCTGCCCTCGCGCGGCAACCAGTGGCCGCAGATTCTGTCGCAGCAGCTGCTGCCGGGCACTAGTGCCAACCGCCGATGACATTGCTGATGCTGTTGATGATGATGATGTTGATGACGACGATGATGGTGTTGGTGTGGATTGTGCCTCGTGTTTCAGCGAAACACTGCCAGCCTTTGACAGCAAGTAAAACTTGTGACTCGCGTACGACCAGTAGCCCGGCTTGTTGAGATGGACCGTCACGGCGCTGCCCGTCGCACAGTTGGAGCCCAGCAATGGGGCGCTCCTGTCGCGGCCATGCGTCCCGCTCGCCGCCGGGCTCGGACCGCAAACCTGGGTCGCGTGCGACTGGGAGAGGGCTCGGAACGAGTCGCGCAGCGTGTGGTAAACGACGCCAGCCTCGTACCTGTTTCGGGCAAAACCAACAGGCCAGGCAGTTGTCGGCGACTCTGCCGGGCTCGGTGTCGCCGCAACTGAGTCGTCGTCAACCTCTCCAGCACAACTCCCCGAGCCGGGGTTGTCAAAAATGCAGGCACGGTGTTGCTTGCTCGCGGATGATTCGCTCCTCCTCGCGCCGCACGCCGCAAAGACGCTGGGCTGGAAGCGTAACAGTCGCAGCGAGTCGCACTGGTCCAGGTGAATCTTGATCCTGTACTGGCGCGTCGTGCCCAGGCAGCGCGACGAGCTCTGCCTATTCAGGACGATCGCGTCCTCCTGCGTCAGGCCCTCAAAGGCCGCAAACAAGACAGTCAGTCGCGGCAGTCTCAGGTCCCAGTGCTTGCTAAATTCATCGAGCCGCTGCCGCTGCTGCTGCCGCTGCTGCTGCTGCTGCTGCCGCTGCTGCTGCTGCTGCTGCTGCTGCTGCTGCTGCTGCTGCTGCTGTCGCCCGTGCATCCACCCCCCCTCACCGAGCTGCTCGTCAGCAGGAACGGCGGGTGCCGTTCCAACATTGGACAAAGAGTCCGAGTCGGTCACTGACGAGGATGACAAAGAGGACAAAGACGCCGACGCCGATGCCGAGTCGGCCCGCAGATGACCCTGCAGCGAGGTGGGTGGTTGCGCTGTTACCAGGGTGGGTCCCGCCCGCGCAATGCGGGTCGACACAGATGTCAGGTTGGGGGACGGGCGCAGTCGATAGTTGGACGCTTCGAGGAAAAAATCAGAGTATTCCGAGGTCCAGGCCAGGACTGAGTTTTTCAAGTTTGTCACCACGGGCTTCTCCTTGTGAAAGGGGTTGTGGTTAAAGTAGGGCAGCACGTCCGTGATGTGACTGGTCACAAAGTCGAGGCCGAGCGCGTCGAGCATCTCACAAACGGCCCGGCTCTCTCGCGACACGACAGCGATGGTGGTGGTGGTGGCGGCGGCTCCATCATCAGGGCCACTCTCAGAGAAGCAGTCATTTGCCTCTGGCTCGCAGGGGGAGGAGGATGCGTGGGTCAGGCTGGAGCCACCCTGCAACTCGTTCCACTCGACCGTCAGCCAGTAAAACAGGTCGCTCGCGCACACGCTGTAGCCCCACTCGGTCCGCTTGAACAGCACGTTGGGTCTGAGCCTGAGCGTCACAGCGTCCAGCACGCTCCTTCCCGCGCTCCCAATCCCGGCACGCTCCTTGCGACTGCCCTCGCCACAGTCGTTGTCGCAGGTTGCGTCGTCGTCGTCGTCGTGTCCCGGGTCGAGGCGTTGGCAATGAGCCTCCAAATACCTGAACCGCAACTTCAGCCGCTTGAGGCTTATTCTGAGCAACGCGTACTCGACAAAAGTCAGACGCTGCGGAATCTCGTTGTATACCACAACGTAGACTGTCCCGCCGTCGCGGTTGCCCCGCTGCTGCCGCCGCTCCTCGACTCGGAGCTCCTCCAACTGCCACGAGCTCGCGACCAGCTCGCGCAATGCCTCGACCACCGATGGGTAGGAGCGCTCAATGTCGCGGGCTCGCTGGAGGATTCGCTCGAGCTCGGCCAGCAAATTGTCGCGGTCCTTGTCGGTCACGCTGCTCGTGTCGACGTCACGACACAGAAACGTGCACTTGCCCACGTTCTTGGTGTCGGACGAGACAAAGCTGCAGAGAAAGCCCACGTACGATTCGTTGAAGGTGCAGTTGCTGTGAGCGGCGCGGTTGCCCGAGAACGTGGACACCTTCATTATCACCTGCGAATTTATGGGAATCAGGGGAAAGGTGGTGAGCGACACTGACTTGTAGCACGAGGGGGATGACATGTCGCCCGACAAGAAATCTGTCACTTCGGTGTAGCCAGAACTACCGCCGATACCACTGCTTCCAACTCCACCACCCTTTCCTCCTCTTCCTCCTCCTCCTCCTCCTCCTCCTCCTCCTCCTCCACCTCGAACACCAACGCCACTGCCACCGCCACATCCACTACCACCTCCTCCTCCACCTAGTTCCCCTCTACCGCCACCGACACCGCCGCTGTAGAGGGACGCCGGCACCGAGCGCGACGAGTAGTGATGCTGAGAATTCTGCTGCTGATAAACCAGCTGGCCCATGCTGTTACGCTTGCGGCTCCCGCTTCCACACTGGACAAGGTTTAACCTCTCCGCAACAGTTCTGCCACCCGTCTGCTGCTGCTGCTTCTGATGCTGCTTCTGATGCTGCTTCTGCCTCTGGTGCTGTTGCTGCTGCTGAACAGAGTCACGACTACCAAAATTACTGGCACCAGCACTGTGCCCAAGGCCTTGGGCCATTTCAGCGTCCAAAGTTTCGGGGGTCGCATCAGTTGCACCAGAGGGTGACAGCAGGCTCTCGCGCTGCTCAGGAGGGCTAATTCGAAAGCCCGAAGCGCCTGGCCTGGTCACCAGCAGGAGCAATTGACCATTGTTGATTGACCGACCAATCTTGTGGAGGACCAGTTTACACCGTGCCAGACACTTTCTGGCCTCGCTCATCCTGCCTCGTATGACAGAGAGCCTGGTATATCCGCCTCCACCTCCCTCTCCCTCTCCACTTCCACCTCCTCTCCTGCTAGCCTCGACCCTGTGCGCCAATGCAACTCCGTCTCGACGACGGGCAACGCTGCGCAGTCTGCTCGCCCCGGCCGCACTGGCAGCGCGCTTCTTGGCCAGGGACCCATCACTCAGAATGCTCCTGCAGTCGTTCATCGTGTCCAGAATGCGGTAAACGTGCTTGTCAAACAATCTGGCCAGGAGCGAGCCGGGCGAGTGGACAATCTTGTTGGACAGAGAGCTGGAGCGATCGGCCAGGCAGGGTGCCACCGCCGAAAGGTAGGTGCAGTAGAGCGCCCGGTATTGAGCGGGATGCTGCCACGGCTCGTGCAGACCCGAGGCAGCAATGCAGCTTCGGCCGCCGTAGGTGTTGACATACATGGACAGTAGCTCCGACGCGGGATCCAGCTCCTGTCGATCATTGTCCAATATTCTCAACCCGTCGTCAAAACGTGCAACACCTTGCCCACCGGCAACTGCATCGGCATTGCGGTTGCCGACATTGCGGCAGTGTCCCTTGTGCGCAGCACCCGTGCCACGCTCAAGCGTGATGGATGTGCTGCGGTTCTTGTAGTAGTAAAACATCTTGACGCTCGACCCAAACATGTGCAGCGTTTCGGCATTGTTTACCATAAAGTGTGGCAGCTGAACCAGGTTGCCCCGTACGAGAAAGCACGTTGCGGCAATGTCCTCGGGCCGCTCAAAAGCCAGGCTCTGACAAATGTTTCGTCCTCGGTCCAGCATAGACTCGTGACTCAGCCGGAGTACCAGCGGTGCCGGTGACAATTCCCCAAACTCGTCTCCACTGGTCGAGTCGGCACCAGCAGCGCCACGCCTGGCGGAGACTCGGCCACCAGTGTTCGAGGAGAACGAGTTGGGGGTTGAGGTGGTGGAGGAATGGGAGTAGGTGGTGGAGTCGGTGTGCTGCCGAATGACCGAGTGTAGCTGCGAGCCAATCATCACGGGCAAAAAGCACGGTTCCTGCTTCAGGCTCAGCTTCTTGTCCAAACTGTGACAGACGAGCACGCGGAACGTTTCCTTGCCAATCACCAAGTCTCGGAACGAACCGCCGATGTAGACGCAGCAAAATCCCCTCTGCCTCAAGTTTCTCAAAATGTCTCGCACGGCCCGGTCGTACGACTCGAGCACGTTCGACATTACCCTGTCCACTCGCTGCATGCTTCAATCGCCAACAGGTGGGTGGGACGGACAAAATGGGATGGGGGGGGAGAGATGGTGAAAAAAAAGACAAGTCTTGTCTTGTCTCGCTCACCATCCACCCAAATCTACGAGTGAGGAGCAGAGTGGTGGCGGCACCGCATTTTATAGGCAACTCGAGCGTCTCTGAATAGGCGCCTCGATTGTCAGCCAGTCACTATTGACGAGCTGAGACTTTCATCGTCAGTAGAGACACGTTTTTAACCCTTACTCGGAGGACACACACAGGGATGGGGGGATGAGGGATAGAGTCAAGCCACCTCCCTGTGTGAGTACGAGCCGAGAGTGCCTCGTCAGCGTCAACTCGACTCTGCGTCGCCCAACCTATATCTTGGCCACTTTGGACTTGGAGGCGCTGTCACTCGTCAGCAGCTCCACGAGCAGATTGTCGCAGACGCTCACATAAATCCAGGGACTGTGGCACGTGGTCACAGACTCGCTGTTTGTTGGCGAGTTTATGTGCGGGTAATAGCGGGCCAGAATGAGACTTACCAGGATGTCTGCAGTCACCTCGAGCACCGGTGAGTCGACCCCCGCTTCGGGCGTCAGCAAAACTCGTGCCTCTCTGGCCATAAAGTTTTTGATGGCAGCATCACCAGCGCTGGTCAGCCGGTAGTAGATCCAGCTGTCGCGCAACTCGTCGGGAAACGTGTCTGGGTCCTCGTCAATCAGTTTGGCGAGTGAGTCGACAACGACCGGTGTCTTGACCCGGGCGTGGACCAGGCACGACACGCTCGCATACTCTGCACCGGTGGTCAACTCGTCCAGACAACTCAGGCTAACGTGGCAAAACAGTCTGTGATAGCTGCCCAGGCGAAACAGTCGCCTGACCGACTCGCCATCCAGCCTGGGGCTGAGCAGTTCCAGCGCGTAGTCGCACAGGATCAGCTTGTCCCGGGCTGTGTAAACTCCGTACTTGGCTTGGGTATTTATCTCGTCTACTCCCCTATCGAACGGCTTGAACTCGCTCCCGTTGATCAGTAGCCAAATCACGTTTGTGGCAAGGCCGAGTTTTAGCCAATTGTAAAAAAAATTCAGGTGCGTGTTGCCGCAACAGTTTGCCACAACAATTCGCCTGGGCTCTCGCTTGAGTGCCCTGTCACTTGTCGCCCTGTCCCCGCCATCAGCACCGTCGTCGTAGTCGTTGTTGCCGTCGCCGCTGCTACCCCTTTCCAGATAGAGGAGGATAATGCGCGCGCTCTTTGTGCCTAGCTTGCAGGGACAACTGGGCGCCAGGACTCGACTGAAAGGTGGCTTGGGAATGCTAAATTTTGCACTAGGGACTCGGGACGAATCGGGGGCATCGACAAATCTAACAGCCATTGCGAGTGAGGGTTTTTTTGGGGGGTTTGTGTTGGTCGGAAAATGTGTGTAGGAAAAAGAGGCCCGAGGGTGGGATAAATAATCCAACCAACTCACCTTTTCACCCGTGACATGAGCCTGTTCCTTTTTTTAAAGAGAGATTGCAGCGACAGTACGCATTGGCCGCCGCTTTCCACACACACCCCCCCCTCCCAATACCGTCCTTCCCATCCAGACTTTTTGTGTAGGTACACTCTCAAACTTTCAGTCAAACTTGTTATCCTCATTCCTCAAATGAAACTCGATTGGGGGGGGACAAACTGTGGCGGAAAAAAATCCACCCTTTATTCGAGCCCACTAAATCGAGAGTTCCCCCCCCTATCGAACCCGCAACCCTTGCTCAGTTTATTTGCTTACGGATGTGTGCGAACGTGGGCGCCGGCTTCATGCTCTCCAGCGTGGGAATGGTGATGGGCTTGGTAGCTGCGACAAACGAGGTCAGGCACTTTTCGACAATCAGCCGCACGAGCTGAATGAGAACAATCACCAGCACGAGATTGTACATCTGAATGCCGATCCAGTGTTGAAGGTCCGGCATCGGTGTTATCCGCAGCAGCATGTAAAACAGCGCGCCAAAGAAGAGGATCTGAAACTTTTTGACCAAATCCGGGATGCTGAGTCTCAGCCGCAGGTGAAAGTTGGTCGGCTCCTCGTCCCCGCTCGCCGTCGCTGCATCGCCACCACCACTGGCTGGCAGTTCAGACTCTACCTCGAGGCTGGGATCAGAGTGTCCGTGAGGCGGAAAAGGAGTACTGCGCTCACGACTCGCCACTGACGAGGCAACCTTTCCCCCATTATCCTGGACATCGAAACTCGCCTGGCTTCCGAATCTCATTCTCGGTTCCAAGAAGCTCGTCGATATTGTTGTCTTCCCGCACGTGCGGTTGTGTTTTTTAATAAAGCACAGTATATTTCTATAGTTTTCTTTCTTGGCAAGCTTCTCAGCCAAGTTGTCTCAAACACCAGGCAGATAGTCTCTGCAGGTCCGGGTGAGATGGAGGTGGAGAGGGGACGGGCGGGGGGGAACGGATTTGGAGGAGGCAGAGGTGGTGGCGCTGGTGGGTTGGATATCTGTGAGAGATGGATTGGTGCTTGGACAAAAATCCTACTCGGAATGAGTACAAGTGTATACGTTAAAACCCGCGTCACTCGGCGCAGCCAGACTTGAGCGTCGCCTGTATACTGGCCAAGTTGCGCACCAGGGTCTTGATGTTGACATACTTGAGCATCTTGCTAACGTCGATCTTTATCTCGGTCGCCTCGAGCAAGTGGACGAGTATGCTGGGAAAATTGGCGAGATTCACATCGTCCAGGGTCAGCAGTGTGACCATTATCCTGGGCCAAATGTCGGTTTGCCACGCCGCCAAATCGGCCTGTATGCTGCGAATTTTGGCCAGGATTGCCGGCACATCGACCATGACTCCAATGCCCATAAAGTAGCGGAGTACACTCCTGCTCTGCACGTACTCGATCGATAGGCACAGATTGTCCAAAAATTCCGTTCGGACGTAGTGGGACATTATGTCAAACATCCGGATTGCCTCGTCGTCCAGCTTGGCGACTATACTCTCGTACAGCGAAGCTGGCACCGGCACCAGCCCGAGCACTTGAGCAGGCTGGGCGACAGCAGCAGCCGCCACCTCTGCTGCAACTGTCTCTCGTGGCGCGTCCCGCCTCGGTCGCTTTCTGTCTCTCTTGGCACTGCCAGTGTTGGTGCTTGTGGTGGCAGTGGTGTCATCACCAAGAGTGTCTGGCGTGACGTCATTGTCGTCGGTGATACTGCCGCCATCGGCACCGGCGTTGCCAGTGTCGGTGCTGGCTGCACTCTGAGCTTGCAGTGACTTTTCCAGCATTTTCAGAAACTTTGAATCCTTGCGCAGCTCGTTCAAGTTGGCGCTGTTGCCACCGCCGCTGCTGAAGCGATTGTCATCTGCAGTGGTTGTCGCGGGTGCCTTTTTAAGCTTTGGCACTGCCGGAGCCTTGGTCAAAGTGTGACTGGCAACACTTGTGCTACTGCCCTGTTGACCACTGCCCTGTTGACCACTGCCCTGTTGACCACTGCCCTGTTGACCACTGCCCTGTTGACCACCACCACCACCAGCAGCAGCAGCAGCAGCAGCAACAGTGTCCGAATGAATGCCCGACAATGCCTGTGTCTTGTGCCACTTTCCCCGACAAGCTTTTGAACAGTTGACCGAACAGACCTTTGTCGGTCGCTTTCGCTTTGACGCGACCCTCGCCCCTGCGTCTGTCAAGGAAGCACCCTCTCCGACTGCACCGACAACTGCATTGCCTGGCTGAAATTCTGCGGCTGTGATGGCTGTCCCGTTGTCAATGGGGACATCTTGCAAGTTCTTTGCGGCAGGTTGCCGCTGCTGCTTATCCATCGGATTTTTGGTCAAGGAAAAAAGACGAACGCGGCGCAAGGTGGAAGGTGGTGCTTGTGTTTTATTTTATTGCCGCAATAATTGAAAAGAAACTGATGCAGAGTTAATGACCAGCGCCCCGTTTTTATAGTGCGTGACGAGGACAGTGTCAGACTCAGGCTCTGACTCGCACAATGCTCTTGCAGTTTGTGCACCGGTAGAGTATCAGCGCCTGCTCATCGCCGCTCCTGACTTGCCGCGTCACGAGACTCAGTTGACTGCCGTAGCACCCGGAGCACTTGAGCGGCGAGGAGCCTGGGTCCTCACCACTGGCTCGACCGAGCGAGTGCAGCCGTCTCTCAACACTGGACCCGGCCTTGATGAGCCTGTTGAACCTCGCTCTGTACGCCAATTCCTCCGGCGGCTCCTTCTCGGCCGTCTTCTGTCCCCGCCCCTTACTGGCAGTCGTTGTTGTCGAGACTGCCACCCTACCTAGTTTTTGCTCCATTGCTCCGTGTGGCGTTGTGTGTGGTGTGAGGTGCGTGTGTCGATTTTATATCTGCAGTCTGGCTCTCTCTCTCGAATGGCCAAAAATGAAACAACAAACAGGGAGGCAAGCAGGGGGACAAGTTTTTTTATGCGTTTTTCACCTGGCCCGAAATGAACCATTTTTATTCCGTTTTTGGAAAAAAAAGAGCCAACACCCGCTTGTCCCCCCCGGACGAGGCCCAGTCACCACAACCACCACCACGTTAATGGGAGGGGGGAGCAGCAATGGTGAGCAGAGGCGGCAGATTCAGGAGCTGCACAGGGAGGGAAAGTCGACGCGGGAAATTTGCAAAATTCTGCACGCCTCGCCGACACTCGTCAAAAAGTGGAAGCGTCTCAGCGTGACTGTGGACGCGCCCAGATCGGGCAGGCCGACGGTCGTGTCACCGGTGACGCAGGGCAAGATAGCGAGGCTCATGCGCGACAAGTGGAACAGGTCGCCCCGAAAAGTTGCAACCTACCTAAACTCGACGGACGAGTTCCAGTCTCGGCAAAAGACGATCCACCCGACGACGATAGCCAAGAATGTGCGGCGGCACACAGACTGGGGGCAGCACGCCTACGTGGCCAGGTTCAGCGACAAGTTTCTCACCGAGAAGCAGGCCAAGGTTCGGCTCGATTTTTGCACTCGAATGCGAGACTCGGGCTACTGCGACGACACCGAGCATGGCCGGCAGCTCCGCGAAAACATCCTGTTCACGGACGAGTGTCGCGTCGTCTGGGACATGCCGAGCGTGGCCAACGTGCGCATGCGCACCAGCGACAAGTCGCTGCTGCTCAAGGAGCGAATGTTCAAGAAGGCCCGGGCCGGGATTATGATTGCCGGCGGTTTCACGGCCCAGGGTCTGACGCCGCTCAAGTGCTACAGGCCAAGCACGGGACTCACGCGCTTCACGTACTGCCGACTGCTCGAGAACATTTACTTTGACGAGCACGGGCCCGACAAGAGAACCGTGACGGGGAAGCGACTGTACTCGCACTTTGGGTCGTTCATCTTCATGCAGGACAATGCGCCCATACACAAGGCCAAGATGTCCATGCAAATGTTGGGCGAGTTGATTGACGAGCGCGATGCCGCAGGCAGAGTGATCCTCGGTCCCGACAACCTGCCGATGCGAGTGATCAAGTGGCCCGCCTGGTCGCCCGACCTGAACCCCATCGAGAATCTCTGGTCAATAATGAAGCACCGACTGGGCGAGCTGTCGCTCGTCGATGCCGAGGATCGCAAGCACGTCAAGCTCGTGCCACGCACCGCTCACCCGGGACTCTTGCGAATGGGCACGGCGGCCGGCGACGACGAGATGACTGAGCGCGATCGGATGAAACGCGTCCTGTTCAACAACGAGAGATGTGTGCGGCGAGGCCACCCGGGCGGCGAGATGGTGTCGCTGTCGGGCTACGTGCGAGAGGTCTACCTCGATCCGGCCGAGTTGGTGAGTAAAAAGAAACCGCCCGTGCGACCACGAGGCATCAGGGCTGCGGCAAAGACTGCGCGCCGCATAGCCCTCGCAAAGCGGCGTATTGCCATGGTTTGGGCCATGCTCGAGATCAACGAGCCGGACATTTTGAAAATATTGGCCCACTCGTTCAAGAATCGGATCCTTCGGTGCATACAACGCAACGGTTACATGACTGAATACTGACAAAACCTCTCCCTCTCTTCCCTCTCCCTCCCACCTCCTCACACACTGTATCCGTTAAAGTCTCACAACCCTACCCTACTCCAATCTCCCACCCCCCCCCCCCCCTCCTCCTCCTCCTCCGGTTGGTTGTACAAAGACTTTGGCGGGGGAAGCGGCAGCACCACCACCAACAACAATCACCAATGGGTGACCGGGGGGGGAGGGTGGTGACGGGTTTTTGGCAACACTAGACCTGTTTCGGCCGCAGACGGTGACAGAGACACACTCGCGCATGCCTCGACACCTTGGCTCTAGCTTGTTGCTCAAGGGTGTCGTGTCTTGACCAAGAGTGTGCTGAGCAGTGTGGCGTCCAAGTTGCGCTCAATCTGGTCTCGGGAATTTGGATAAAATCTGTCGACTCTGCGCTTGACAATCTGCAGCACACACATGTCGCCGCCTTGGCTCCCAACAGTGGTGGTTGCGGCAGCGAATCTCATCCTGTGCGCAACACACTCTAGCACACTGCCACTGAGGGCCCGGCAAGTTTTGGCCCACCAGGCACCCTGACTCTGCGCGGGCTGTTTGTACAGGGCAAGAGACAGGGACTCTAGACTGATTGGAAAATGGGGACAGTTGTCAATCTCTGGCGGTTCATTGCCGCTGCGCTCCTTGCGCCGCAAAGCTGCCGACGTGGCGGCTGCGGAGTTCTTGTTACAGATGGGGGGATTTGGTGCTGCGCGGGCGAGCCTGTAGACATTTCTGTCCCTGTCAACCAGAAGAAACGCCCGCTCGACGAAACAAACTGCCTCGTCGTACGAGCAACAAACTGCTGGTACTGGCGACTGCTGCTGCTGCCACGGTACCACCGAGTTGCTGATCCCGGTGTCTGTCAGGAGCATCAACTCGACGGTATATTGCAGCTTGAGCTTGAGGCTCACCGATCGCAAACGCGACTCTGCCGAGTCGGACAGTTTGGCAAGCAATAGCCCGTCGGTCGCCGACGCGGGCAGTGAGAGCAGCTCTGCGTAAACTGTTGCAAAAGCGGCCGGCCCGTAGTACGTCTGCGGACAGAGCACAACCGCGGCACTGCGCGGCCTGGCACGGGCAGCACCATTCCTGGTCAAACTGCCACCTCTGCTGCTGCTACCTCTGCCCCCTCTGCCACTGCTGCTACTGCTGCTCCACACGCGACAGTATGTGCGCAGCAGCGAGTTCAGGCTCTCTGCCGTGAAATTTGCCTCGTGAATCGGGAGGAAATTGATCGACAGCGGGTGCAGCAGATATGTGACAAAAGAGGTGGTACCCGGTCTGCTGCAACCGTAAGTGGCGGCGTAAGCGCTTGGCTCACTCGAGTCGACTCGCTCGGCAGCAAACTTTACCAGCCTGTTGGTAAAGGTCACCTGCTCGTTGCGTGAGGCACAGGCCTGGTCAAACAACCGAACCCCGTCCTCAAACTTGCCAAACAGGGTGAGGGCGCGCGAGCACGTGTCAAAGTACAGCCACACGTTGCCGTAGACCCCGTTCCACTTGATGGCGAACGAGTAGTGCCGAAAGAGGGTCTCGAACCTGCTACAGTCGCAGCACAGCTCGGGCGGGTTGGCAAAATTACTCGCGAGCGTGTTGCACAGGGGGCAGAGCAACGACTCGAGCCGCAGCGGAGAGACTGGATCCCGCTCGATCGGCGAGTGAAAGATTCTCGAGTACCACGAGACCCCGGGCGACTGGGCCGCCAGATTGGCAGAGGAGAGGCGCCACAGTGCCCACTGGGGAAACTGCATGTCCCGCGCCGCCTGCAGGAACGGAGCCACGACCGGGCGGGCAGCAGCACTGTCCAGGCACTCTGTCGCCAGCTGCGCGAGCAGGGTCACACTGGGCAACCTGGCCGGATAGTTTGGCAGGTGTCGCTGCAGCCAGTCGTTGGCAATCTCAATCTCGAGCTCCATCATGCAGTGCGACGTCTTCCTTGTCAGAATGCCAGCGCGAATCTCGACCCCGCAAGTCGGGTGAGCCGAGGCAAAGAAGCGCCTCTCGTACACGTGCTCCTCGACGTCGTCAAACAGCAGGTAGTCGGCCAGTGCCTGGTGCTGCTTGCGGCTAAACTGCCGATAGCCGAGCTCTGCAGAGACGACAAACTTGAGCCACACACCGTGCACGAGGCAAAACACGCTGTGCAACCGCTTCTTTGCCCTGACTAGTCTCGAGAATGCCTCGCCCACCACAGAGCCGATGCGGTCACCGCTGTGCCGCCGCCCGAGCCTGACCAAGTCGGACATGGCGTCCGTCTCGAGCAGGATTCGAACATTGCTCTCGTTGAACAGGACCCGCTGATGACGAGTGTCGGAGCACCAGTCGGGGATTTTGGCTTGCCTCGCAGTCGAGTCTATCGCCGCCAGGAGGGCCTCGCTCATTTCAGCAGACACGGGAACAGTGAACCGAAATTCCGACTCTATCATATTGCGAAATGCGCCGATCGCGGCAAAAATTGCGGCCTCGCGCAGACTTGCGAGTGCATCGTATTATATAGCAGCAATTGTTGCTTGTTGTTGTTGTTGCAGTGGTGTGCGCACATCACACCACACTCACACACCCTCTCATCATCCCAAAAAATTCTTCCAATCAAGACTGCGTTTGGTCAGGCAAGGTGCAATACAAAAAATCGTGTGAGGCTGCAGACCATTGTTTCCAAGTTGGTTCCAAGTCCCCGAGAGAGCGCTGGGTTGGGGGGTGTCACCCCCCCCTCTGTACAACCACTGCCACAAAATTGCGGGCTCGTTGTCACTTGCCGAAAAAAAAACATTTTCAAAAACCTCGGCTGGTCGAGGCGGCGAGTCAGAGTTAATCGAGAGTTAAGAACTGCCTCTTTATTCAACCACAAAAAGAACACACAACAGGTGTCAAATGACCAGCTCACAGAAACTGCTCCTGAAAAAAAAACTTGTGGCCCAATGTATCGACACGGTGATCACTACAGGCTGACAGTGTCGTTGATCGAGCCAGATCCGGTGACTCCGAGCTGCACTGTGCCGCTGCTCACGCTGATTCGCTCCAGCAGGGACGTCGTGGTCTCGAGCAGCCGAGACGTGTCACGCAACAGCACGCCCATCGCGCTCCCGTTGGACATTATCGCGCTTCCTGCACCAAGAAATTACAAAAAACTGCACAGTGAGCTCGGTGCATCCACGGGTGAGGTTGAGCAAAGTGTGAGTAGGCTCAAGAGTGGGCCGCGTCAGTGGTGGTATGTACATTTTTTTGGGAGGGGGAGGTTGGCACAAACTTACACGCCGGATTTAAAAAAAATACCAGCAGCCTCTCACACGTTGTACTTGTGTTGAAGAAGAGAGTCGAGAATCATAACTAACCGCAGTTGGATCTCAGGTCGAGCCGAAGCTGCGAGACTTCGTCCTGCAGGTTGCCGAAAGCCTGCTGCAGCGTGGCACCCTGGGTGGGAAGGGAATTCACAATTATTGCTTTTCCGATTGACCGAGTCCGTATATTTTTTTGTGATCATGACAGCCGCCGAGTTTTTGCCAAATGATTATACCTTGCTCTCGTCGTCAGCAGACTGCTTGGACAAGTCGACGAGTCGGACAGTCACCAGCTGGGCCCACTGCAATAACAAATATTGAAACGAGTGATTCAGTACATCCTTGCCGTCCACAGCGCAGCTTTCCGACTGGCGCAACGCTAAACAAGCTAAATGGCAGACAAAAAAAACAAGAAACTTACGTCCAAAAGATCCACCGCCAGATCCCGGGTGACTGCGACGATTCCGGACCTGTTGTACTCGGACGCAACGTCCATGAAGTAGCTGCGATTGTAAACAACCGCATCCTTGATCTGGCCCATCTGAGTGAGCCAAGAGTGTCGAGTTAGTTGACTGGCATGGCTATACCATTTCCCTCCCAACTTGTTTCAAGTCTCGGGTTTTTAATAAAAAAAACAGCTCACCCCGATCCGGAGAAATCTCATTGTCGCGCCCATAGCTTGCCGGTCCTGCGGGTCGTAATCTGGGCCGAAATTCGCCCGCACACCACCGCACACAATCAGCACCATCACCAAAATTTGGTTTATCATGGTGATGGTAGAAAAAAACGATTGCACCAAAATTGTTCTCGGCCCTCTCTGCGAGATAGTACTTATAGAGAGAGTCGATCAGACTCTGATCTGGCAATAGGAAAAAAAGGCGGTGCAAGGAGCGAATAAGGAGCAGCTTACTCTTCTTTCACACAGTTTACTCTGCCGAGTCCAAACTCGACGAGTTGACAATGCAATACACAATGCCACTCGCCGCTTTGTGGCCGCTTGAGCATACGGCACCAGTATGAGTCAATTAAAAAAAACTTTGTTGTGGAAACAGGGCGAGCGATGAGCGATAGGGAAGGATGGATTTCACTCGCGCAATTTGAAGGACTTTTTCTAATGCGCAGATTCCGATTTCAAAACAAAACACTCTCAGCGACTGATACCGTGATCAGTTCGGAACATTTTGAATCAATTACCCGGCCACCGCTATCGTACAAAGTTATAATGAGAAGAAAAACACGCCGCTGGGGAAGGAGGGGGGGCGGCGGTTTAAGACATGATTCAATCTACACAACTATAATAGTCACACACGAACCTTTTTTGTACGACGGTCAGCGTTGACAGAGTTGACACTGTAGGTTTGGCGAGAAATTTCGCAGCTCAATTTCGCACACATACACTCGATTTGTCATCCGTCCCGAAATATTCAAGTTTGAAATCTCAAAAGTCAAAAGTTTGCAAAGGACCCAATTGAGTCCTCCGACAGTTCCAGATTTTTTTGTTGAGGGAAAAAAACACTGCGCGTAACCTCAGTATTCCGCAAGTTTGGGAACCCCCCCAAAAAAAACAATAATCTGTCTTGCAATGAAATTTCAATAAGCCTAGGGAGACCAACCGGGCGAGTATGGCCAACCTCAAAACCCGAGCGGGTTTGTGTTCAACCAAAACACCCTTCATCCCCGAACCATTCTCATGGTTGAATTATTTTTTTCTACGCAGATAGCGATGTGACTGACCAAGAGCTTGGAGCAGCTGGAACCACCGAGGATCAGATTCACGTTGATGATGATTTAGCTTGCAAGACTCTCGTGTCACCATTGATTGAGCGGTAGAGCACCAAACTTTCCTCGCGCCACTTGGACACTGTCAACTTGCGCAAACTGTTCATAATGATGCGGCTGG
This sequence comes from Allopauropus danicus, assembly GCA_034694345.1. Lineage (NCBI taxonomy): Eukaryota > Metazoa > Arthropoda > Pauropoda > Tetramerocerata > Pauropodidae > Allopauropus > Allopauropus danicus. The sequence continues at coordinate 16,070 of JAQFYF010000003.1, forward strand.
CCACTCGCTCGTAACGAGTCAACCTTTCGTGACGCTTGCACCTCATTCTCACGAGGCAACTTTACTTCACTGGTAATAAATTCCTCGCACAGTGTTCTATTTATACATTGGTGGGTAACAATGTCCCAAAGGGTCTCGGAAGTCTATCTCAGATCACGGCTCGCGAGCTCCGAGCATGGAGTTTCCAACGTTTTACGAGAAAATATAACATCAGAGTTTTGCCACGGAACGTTCCTGGTAGTTCACGAGGCAACGATGCAAGATTCCAAAATTGCTACAACTTTTTCAAGAATATTTTAACCAGACACTGACCAAGACTACACACTCCCCTTTTTACGATAAAATGTTGACCATGCTGTGGTCCTCTGGTTTGTTGGATAGTGGTACTGCAAAGGACGAATCTGTCAGGGTGTAGATACTGCCAAAAAAAACCGTGACAGTGTACCGCCAAGTACTTTAACGGTGCACCGCACGCTGACACGGTTTTCTCTGCGCCACAACCTACCTGGTTTTGTCTGTGGTTCAGTGAACTTTTACGTAAAAAATGTCGATGACTCTTGTCGTCGAGTTTGACCACACCGACGGGGTCATTGTCGGCAAGTGTCCCCGACATTGGCCGGCTAGTCGGCGATGGAGACGTCGGTGAGCTTTTAAAAAATGCCGATGTCTTCATCGTCGATAGACCACACCTACGGGGACCATTGTCAGGCAAGTGCTCCCCGGCGTGGGCGGACTGGAAGGTGTCGGAGACATTCGGTGAAAATAATCACCGACGCAAAAAAAC
>JAQFYF010000004.1:0-15910 GCA_034694345.1 Allopauropus danicus
AGTAGTATAGAGTCCAGGATAATCCGCCCAGCGTATTGGGTCTATAAGAGTGGATCTGTGAATTCGTGGTTGGCGCACAGGTCAACAGTGGACTATTCCTATACCACCCGTGTAAATCGCGGGTGATTCAGGCCGGATGTGGGGAGGGAGGGGAGGGGAGCGGAAGGGAAGGAGTGCTGGCACGGCGCGGAATTTGATTCGGTGCCAAGTCTCTCCCCTATTGTTGTCAATGGATTTTGGCTATAGATACTCACGAGTTAAAATCCGTCCACTGGCCACTCCTCTCGCACGCAAATAAAAACAAAAGAAATTAAAATAAATGAATGAATTACGAATATATAATTACGGGCAATTAGTAAGGCCATTGTGTATTTATACTGTATCTCATGATTAAGAAACTATATCTGAGCCAAGTTTTCGATGGGATTCGATGGACAATTCGGCCTGTACAGGTTCTTTAATTATAGATTATGTAATAATTATTTAACGGTAAACAAAGTTGGGTCTGCACAGTAAAACCTCGATATGGCAAATTACTAGGCCTGTATAAATACCATCAATTCCTTGTGAAAATACTTTTTAAAGGCTTAATTGGAATGTTTCTTGAGTGATTTCATTAGGCCTATATCAATTCTTGATATGCTGAATCGTTGACATAACGACGATGCAGTTCAGCAGTCAGATGGTGCTTCACATTATCGAGGTTTTACCGTGCATGGCAGGAATTTAACTATTCGGCACTATATCAGCAGTCATTCTTGCTTATCTTGGTTAAAGTCATATTCCGACCATAAGACACACCAAAACAAATCTTTTGGGCAATTAAAGGGGGGCCCCATTGTCTATACAACGTCTTGTAATTAAACAATAGACTATTTAAAATACAGTATATATTATACAGTAAAACCAATTCACAATGGAAACTGCTCTGGTCGATAACCATGCCTATTAAGAAGACTTTGTATTGGCTCCAGCATTGATTTCTCATAGCAAAAACCTGTCTATGACAAACAAATTTGCTTGGGTAAATGGGTGTTCGCTAAGAATAGGTTTTACTGTAGTTATAATTTTTTTTAAAAACACGACTTAAACCAAGTTTTAAACGGAATCTTATGGAGATATTGGCTGGACAGGTTCAAACAAAAGAAATTTAAAGGAAAAAAAAATGTGTTGAGTTGAATACAGTAAAACCTCTTGTAAGCGGAATCTCATTTGCCAAGCTAAAATTTCCATCAGAGAAGTTTCCTTTTAACTGAGGTTTAAATAAAGACAGGGTCTGTCTGAAATATCTGCTCATTTCAAGAAAACAAATAATAATTCACAATATTTTTAAGTTATTAGGCTATCTCAAATAAAATAATTTTAATGAAGACATTATATAAACCCTTTAAATAAACAACAATGTTAAATGAAATATAATAACAAGTTTAAAAAATCTGGAAATTATATTTTTTAAGCTGATTTATGAAAATTCCGCTGAACTGAGGTTTTGCTGGAATATCAAAATAAACAGAAACGCCTTCTGTGGTGAGTTTCCGTCATTGAGCGGTTTAAATAAATGAATATTTCGATTCAAATTAACCAGCCAATATTTTTCTTCTTATGAGAGGTTTCTGCTTAACTGAGGTTCCGTTAACAAAAGATTTTACTGTAGATTATTACTGGCAACTTGTAAGGATTATCTGTGCGGTAAAACCTCCGTTTTACTGAATCTCAATTATCAACAAGATATACAGTGAAATCTCACTTTAACGGGACCTCGGTTTAGCGGAAACCTCGATTAACAGGAAATATTGGTGTGAATATACAACAAGAATATGAGTTTTTATAGTTTGCAACCTCAGTTATGCGGAACCTCATCAACACCGAAACGGAAGGGCATAACACAAACTTGCCATACGTTCTTAGTGCGATTTAATCTCCCTTAACCGGAATTTTACATTGAAATAATATAAATTACAGGCCAACGGCCTAGCTACGTCGAAAACACCGCATCCCGTCAGATCTGCGAAGTTAAGCGATGTGGGCTGAGTCAGTACTTGAGTGGGAGACCACTCAGGACAACTCGGTGTTGTTCATGGCAAAAAAAAATTGGAAACCAATTCTCAAACATGACTAAGTTGATTAGATAATTTTCTCCTCCAATGGCTGATCGCTATGGAGTAGTGGGCCCCTTATGGACTTGTTGTTTGAGTTTTGCGTTTTAATATAAATTACAGAATTTGTTTCCTAAAGTCTAATTACCAATCAGAGCAGGGGCAGTGGTTTTGGTTCGGCTGACGGAAGCCTGTGTGTTATAATTATCGGTTTACTGTGTTTGTTTAATAGGTTGTTTTGTTAATTAATTAATTAATTAATTAGTAAGCAGTGATTATACCTCATCTGGCACTGCCACTGGATCAGCTAAGTTCTGCAAAAATAGAAAAGGATTGAATTGGATAATATTTTTTCGGTTCATTTTTAAGATTTGTAATGCTCGAGAAAACACGAGTCTGAAGTGATAGTATAAGCACAAAGTCTAGCAGGTGCAAAATCTGAAAAATGAACAAAAAATTTTCTCCTCTGGTATTGCATCGATGGAGAAAAGTGTTGTAACAAGGGGTCTGTGTTGGTTCTTGAACACAAATTTTACTTATAATATAAAAATTATATATTTTTAATCCTGACTGATTTGTCAGACAGAATTGACAGGTCAACATATTTGAGCGTTATATATATGTATATATACAAATAATTAATTAATTAATTATGTATATTTTTAAAAATTGATATGTAACTGTTACATGTACAATGTAACATATATATTCAAAAAATGTTTGATTATTTATTAGGATGAATTTTGGTTATAGAATAATTTATTATAATTGTGTAAAATATTTAGTATTTATATAATTATATAATTATATACTTATATAATTATATATTATAATAATTTTAATAATTAGTGTTCAAGAGTCTATGTTTGACCCTTGTAACTGTAATTTTTGCTCCTTGCCTAATCCATGCTTGCTGGACATTCGGACCAATCTTTCCGCGGCTCGCGTTAATTGACCGACCATCGTTGGCTGATTGGTCAGCCTCAGCATCACCGTCCTCACCATCGTCCAATCTACTCCTGCTCCGAGTCCTCGGACCCTTCTCACAGGCCTTACCTTTCTGCTGCCGCTCAATCTGCCTCACCAATTCATGCAAAGCCTGTCTCTGGTGACTGTCGAGGTTATCGTGGTTTTTCATTAGAGTGTCCAGGCTGTGGGTCAAGTTTTGGCAGTCCATTCCACCATCAGGCTTATCCATTGTGTCTGTTGTTGTTATTCCATGCTTGGTTCCTTTGTTATTCCTTTGTTATTCCTTTGATATATCAGGCCATTTTCTACCTCACTTTTCCTCTTTTCCACTGAATTAACCTTTCACAGGATTTGAAATGTACACGTTCAATCAACTTTTGTTAATTAATTAATAAATAAACTAATTAAACAATCGATATAAACACCAAAAATAACCACACTGCAACTGTAGGTTGACCCAACTGCCAACTTGGCTTCAATTTTTGAACAAATAAAAAACTCAAAATGGTGGAGACTTTTCAAATAAAGTAACATTATATGCCATTGTTTGTTACCAGAAATAATGTATTCAGTTGCATTAATTAGATTTTACAACCTCCATCCTATATTGCAGCTGAAAATAATATTAATGACAATAATAGTTAGTTGTTTATGCTGGAGGGAAACAACATTGAGAGGCCATTATTGTTGTGTTTGTTTTTGTTTGTTTCTGTTTGTTTGTTTGTTTGTTTGTTTTCGTCCCTCACTGAAGTGGATTTAATGTTTAAAAATATTAAAGTGAACACAATGTTTTACAAATACTAATTATTGTTATTGACCATAAAGAACGTGTTTGCTACCCAACTCGTTCAAAATTTGGTGACTGAGGATCTTGACTGAGGATAAATGTCTCTACTCGGTCAATGATTTGGGTAAAGTGACCAGACTTAACCCTTTAATTCACTGTGCATTTTTAATAAGGTAATTGTGACTTGTATAGACTGTACGGTTCAGGATTATGTTTTTGATTAAATCCTTGTAATCTAGGCTATGCGAAAATAATTCTTTCTTAACCCTTTTTGAGTCACTGCTGAATTTTGTCAATTAATCTAACTCAATTTGATTCTTATTTTAACCCCTTCGTTTGATCAAGTCTAATAAAGTTGAGGGTTTGATCCTTTGGTCACATAACCCTTGGTCACTTAATCCTTCGATCACTTAACCCTTCGGTCACTTAACTCTTTGGTCACTTAACCCTTTTTTGCAGGAAGTTATTTTTGACAACCAAGTAGGCCTAGACCAAAAATTATCACAAACTGATCATCCGTTAATTTCCAAATAGATAAAACTGTTAAATCTGTTTTACCAATTGAAATTGGGACGACTCTGGTAGACCTATCATCGACAGAGTCCTGATTACAAAATATTGAATAATTATTTACATTTTGTGGATATACCTCAATAGGCAGTACAGCCATACACGATCAGTGTATGGCACATAGAACTGGTGGCACTGAGGAGTGACAGCTGGTAGAGTGTGGCAACAATGGACAGTCGGACCAAGGCAAAAGTTTCAGGCAAATTTTTCAAGTCGATTTTCGAAAGCTGTCTGCAGTCATATTTGTTTTTCTTTTTCTGAGTGACACTGCCGTTGAATGGAAAAAATACTTTTCATTGTTGTTGACTGGAGAGAACACACACACACACACACACACACACACACATTCTGCGCCACAGGAGTGGTACAGTATTCTCTGGTGGGTGAGACAAGCAGTAGCTGGCACTGTGAACATTTCGATCGGGTTTTGCTGTAAGCAAAAAGCACTTTGATTCCATACCTGGCATCGGTGTCGAGTAATCAATGAGCAGTAGGCTATTCGGAAATAATGGGCGGCTGATGTGGATCGGTGAGATCTGGTGCTTGTGATGTGAGTGCTTCCATCGGTGTTGAACTGTCGAATATTGAAAACTGGTGGTTCAGTATTTAAACTTGATTATCCATGACGGTTCAGTATTTAATGTTGGGTGTAATTCGGACTGTTATCGATTCTGCTCTGGCAGGTTTTGTTTGCTTTGTCATCATTGTACCATAGCGCTCTTGCGTTAATTGTATAGACTAATATAATAAGATGTATACATTTAATTAAAATAATTATGTTTGTAATTGATTTATAAAATTGATTATGAGTGAAATTCAAGATCATAAGAGATTTCATTAAAATATTGAGTTTAAACATTATAATACATTGGTATTTTTAGCATTGACAATATTTAATAACTATAGACTTAGGTCATTTAAAACAACATTTATAATATTAACTACATTTGTAAAGTATTAGCCAAAAATCAGTTTGATAATAAAATTATTACGATCTTTTAAACAATTATTAGGTTAGTTAAGTCTTATTTATATTTTATTATAATTTAGTTAAATTTTAAACTATGTTTTAATAGTAAATTTTGTGCTGATAAAGGTCTTAATGTCTATATTTAAAGTTTACTTATCTGTCATACATTAGCAAGAGTTTATGTTTGACCCTGAAACTTACAAATTCATTTACCCACAACTTGTTTGATTAGTGTTTTTTTGCACTTGAACTACTCTTTTGGGGGCTTTGTCAATGGCCTAATCATTGCTGTTGACTGGACAGCATAATCATCCTCCTTCCTTCTTTCTTCAATCTACTGCTCCTAGTCCTTCTAGGACCCTTCTCAAGACTTTGCCCTTCCGCGGTATCTTATGAGCCAGTTCTATCAGCGCATGCCTTTGGTGCTTATTAACCACAGGTCACCCAATCAAGTTGTCGAAGCTTTGGTCCAGTCTATTGTGCGGTGTAGCAATTGCCCCTTGCTATTTCATCTGACCTCGGTTTGTGTTTGAATATCTTCGTCTTATTGCATTCTCCCCCATCTTACAGGCTATTTTTGCATCAACATCTTCACGGTTTCTTCTAACTAAATTTTATCAATTAATCGATATGACTGATTACTGAATATTAACAGCAGGACATGCTGGATATAACTACCAAGTATCAACTGGTAATTTTTTGAACATCAAATTAACAATGATTAATTTTTAAGTATAGCTTCATTATATGTCATTGTTAGTTCCCAGGGATGAGGTATTCAGTTGTCTATTAATTGCACTTTATAATGAGTTTTAATGATTGCCCCAATTGTTCAACATACATAAATAATACAACAAAATTAGGTTTAGTTATTTTTGGTCTGAAAGGAAATCACTGAAGCGGATATACATAAATTTTAATAGGCCATAATTGTGCTTTGTTTGTTGTCATTAAAGTTAAAATAATGGTTTAGACATTAAAGAGATCGTATTAGAAAAATGATTGGCTAAGTATTATGTTTATTATTGTTTACATACATTCATTATATACATGCTTGATGTTTAATTTTTCTGGAATTGATCAGCTTTGCAAGTTTATTAATTGGTACTTCATTGCTTCAGATAACTTATCGTAGTGTTAGGGGACCCAATGTTGAACTTTGAAAAACAAACTGACTCTTCTGTTTCTCTTATTGATTTGATTGAGTGAAATTAATTTAACTCTAGAAAGTAAAAAAAAATCTTGAAACTATCATCTACCCTACCAGCATTAACCCATCGAGGAGGAATACTCGTCATTTTTAGTTAGGCCTATATAATTTTTTCTCAAAATTTTATTGGCATTTGCCCATGATGGGTCGTCACCACAGAGGCTGTTGATAGACCATGGGTGAATCTCAAAGAAAGGACAAAAAAGGCGAGCAGGACTCGAATCCATGAGACTTCCAGATAATGAGTCTCTCACCTAACCATTTGCTCCGTAGAACACCTTGATGACTCTTTAAAGTCAAATTAACAAAGATCCTTTGCGTTTTAATAAGCCATGTATATGGACTGTTCAGATTAGGCCTACACCTTGTCAAAATCTTATCATCAACTTAAACGTCTTACCTCTTCCAAAACACTGTTAGGTCTATATCTTGCTCCTTGCCAATTAACCTGGCTTGTATTTTTATAATCTTGGGCTGGTAGTAACTTTTTATAAGTTGCCTTGTTTTTGAATTTGACAATATGTTAAACTCTGTAGTCAATCAATCATGTTTTTGAAATAATTAGATTATAAATAGTGCGGAAAATTTTTGAATGCTCTAAAAATTTCAAACAAGCCCCCAATGGTAACTTACTCCTGAGTTATCAATTGTCAGAAAAGAAAGTTATTTAATCAACTTATTGATATATGCTGTAGAATTGGTTTCCCAATTTATTGCCAATAACACCGAGTTGTCCTGAGTGTTCATCCCCTCAAGTGCTAACTCGACCATAAGTTATATTGTTTAACTCTGCAGATCTGACAGGATGCGGCTTTTCGCATAAGTAAGCCATTGACATTTTTATTCGTGGATAAAATACTTCTGTTGATTTGTGGACCTACTTACATAGTCCCAACCCTGTGTATTACATGGTTTAGGTCAGCTATGAGTTAACTGTGTTTTGCTTTCTGCTTGTTGGTGAGCATAAATAGTCTTTCACATAAATATTTTTATTTTTATTTATAAGTATAAGTGGAAAATTATTTGAAGCATGTTTCTTTTGATTAAAGTTCTGAGGAAGTCAGTTTGGATTATGGTCAACGGCAAGACCAGAACATGTATATTATGCCTACGAGTGCTTTCACCTTTGCGATCACCAGGAACAAATTTGCTCCATGCTGCACATCTGCTATAAGCTTGATCTTGAAACTATTTGATTTGATAAATCTTAAATGCATTTAATTGGCCTAGTTACTGCCTGCTAAATAGAGTAACTTTTAGCTACACCTTGCTCACCACATCATTTTGCTTCTAAAAAGGGGTCCAAGTTCAATCTCAATTATTTCGAGCATTAAAATATTAGTTTCTTAGCAAAAAATTAGGCGGGCCTGTTTAGCCAGAAACAGTTGTACTATGCTTTCACTTGTCATATCTCAGGGCAACTTGGTGCTGTTGTCAAACAAATCGGACAACTGATTCACAAGCACATGCAAGTTATTCTGAAAAAATTTCATTTCAGTGGCTAATTGCTCTATGGAGTTATTTAGACCTAGGTTCTATTTGCCTGGTTGTTTGACATTAGTTTGAGTTATGGGCCAATGAGCCATTGTCTCAGCACTAGAAGTTCACACTCAGATGCAAACTTTAGGCTATTGGTTTAATTTGGGGGCAACTTGAGATGTTTTCCTCCATTATTTTTTAATCAACTCAGGAGCCTTCTTACTGGAGAAAAAAACAAAGCAAGCATGATTGAAAGCAAAATCCATGTAAAATTTGCAATGACAGTAGTGCAGTCTGTGGCCAGAGGTAGGCCTAGTTGATTGATCAAATAGCTCTTGGATTTTTGGTAGGTGCAACTGTTTTGTCTTCTAGGCTATGCATTGTCATTGTCCCCTTATTTCTATGGTGCCAGATTTCAATAACAATTAATTCGGCTCACGGCGGCCTTCAGCAGGCAAATATACAATTTTAATATTCAGTATTTTTGCATGCAAAGGCTATCCCTATCACTGGCAGCCAGGTTGCACTGATCCAAGTGGTTGGCCTCACGCATGTCAACAGTCAACTGATTATTGTAATTTAACCTTTCAATTGTTTGGTTCATGATTGAGCCGTGGCCTCTGCATATTTGTTGTTTCATTTATGCAAAACAAGTTATCACATGGCAGTGTTTGTGCAACAGGGGTAACTTAATTGTTCTTTCTCCACTTACCATTAGTCAGAGCAGGCAGCCGACTTGAGAATATCTTTCCAGTCAAATAAGGTTGCTTGAGTTCCAATCAGTTCAGCTTTTTTACTCACTTACTTTATTCACCCAATGCAATTCAGAGTATTCATTAAACTCTTGATTAATTTATCAAATTCAACTAAAAATTAATTACAGCTTTCTTGTCTAAAATATGCCAGATTTTACGTATAGGTTATAGGACAGATCACTGCTATTATCCAGTAACAAGTAATAGTGTGGTTTTCTAGAAACATTGTCAAAGGCAATAGTTAGTCAATTAATCTGGTAGGCAAGACACTTTTTAGCTAGTATTGTACACTATCACAGATCAATATATCTTTTTGGTTTTGAAACAAAGCAACACAAACAACATTGTTCTAGATGCCAGCATAAGAACTAGCACCATGAAAAATATAGGCTACTGATTAATATTAGCCCTCAAATTAATATAAGCCCTGAAGTTTAGCACAGTTCAGTGAATACGAGCACCAGTCATAGTGTTAAAAAAATTAAATGGATGTCTGGTGGTTTGAATGCCACTCCAATCTCCTTTAAAAATGTATAAGATGTGGCTGGGAAGAACCGCACTCGTTCGCAACTGGTTTAGGCTACAATATGGCACAGGCTGAGATTCTCCTGGTTGCCAGTAACGGTCGCTAATCATAGTAAAGTGAGAGTAAAGTATCCTGGCCAAGTGCTTACAGAGGGGTCTAACATACCCCTCCATATGGCATAACCAAGCAAGGTGTTACCAGGATGGAACAAAAGCGAGTGTTCCATTGGTCTAGCAAAGATTGCCTGCCATCTGATGAGATTAATCCACCAGTTATGCTGCTGCTCTTCAGGGATAAAGCTCAGGATTGCTTTGCTTGGGCCTGGTCCAAGCATCACAGTCGTTGATTAGATAACTGTCTCTTCAAGTGGCACAAGCCATTGATTTGTGTGCCTCTTATGGGCTTGTTGTTTTGAGTTTTTGAGTTTGAAGTAGGCCTAATATATTGACTGGCTGGAGTATGCTTCTTGTAGATTCTCCAGCCAGCTTAAAAATCTAATACACCAATGAGTTTTATTTATTGCAAATACAGTAAAACTTATCTTGAGCAGAACCTCTCATAGATAAAACTCCTCGTGAGAGATATTTTACTTGACTGCTGAAGCCATAATCCGTGGCATATTTACCGCTCATGGGCAAAAACCCCTCCACAGGAAGATTTTTCCTATGTACCCTCTCTTTCGGTCATGATAGATTTTGCTGTAGGCCTATGTGCAATGGGGCAAAAGTAGTTCAACAAGAAAGATCACTTATTGTATTGCTCAATGGAAAAAGAATCATTCCATCCACCTACTTGATCATTCCTTCAGCCACTCATTAGTTTTTGGATACTGACCAAGTCTGAGCATCTGAACACTTTATAATTTGATCATTGATTTTTATTATTACAGATAATGCTAGTGGATTTGTGAATAATATCAAATGTTTACATTTATCTAGCTTATGATCTGCTCAGCTTGTATCAGCTATTCCCAATAGGCCTAATCTTTTTGGAATAACCACATCACAACCACCACTACCAATGACAATAAGCTGACCAAAAGAACACAAGCTAATTAAAAATGATCCAGCTCGAATGATTTATTATTACTCAAAACTTACGCATTCACTGGGGATATATTTGCTTCTGAATATTGAAGTTGATTGCAATAAGCAGCTTAACTGCATGGATTTAAAACATTAAATCAAATTTGCTAGTATTTTATTGTTCCGTTTTCAGCAGTTCCCTTTTCCTAGTTAGCAGTTTGGAGGAATGCTTGTGTGAGTGAATGAGGAAGACCTGCACAGACCGATATCTATTTTTGGTAATTTTCATAATACCACCTTTTAATTGAAAAACATGGAAAGCATCAATTCACTTAAAGCGCCGTATACTACAATTACGCCTACATCATTTAGCACCAAAATTTGCCAATTCTTCAAGATTTTTAATTATGAATTTGTGATTGCCATCTCTCAGGAACGCCCATGTGAAGGTAATTTGAAATGTTCAGAAACTGACTTTTATTGATGAAATTGCATTGGAACCAGCCAAATTCTGTATTTTGTTCAGATATTTGGCTTGTGTTCATATCTCACTGAAAGTTCAGGATGCAACTTATAGCATATACGTATGCATATAACATATTGCCGAAAATATTATTCTGACCATTGACATGGCAGTCTCACCCAACAATTAGGAAACTATTAAAAATTTCAATTGTTCTATACATTCCATGTGGTTTTAAAGCTTTACTACAAAATATTAGGCCTACTTCAAATTAAGAAATTTCAATTAAATGCCTTGGAACGAATAGAGTAATTCAATTTATTTAATTTTCTAATTGTGCGATAATCCATAGGCGGATAGGCCTATTAGGTTGTTAAATTACTTATTAATAATTACCCTCTTACGGCCATTGGGCTATGGAGTAAGTCTTGTTCCTTGTTATGTTTTGTACGGTACGAAATAAAAAGACGTCTACTACTACTACTACTACTACTTATTAATAATTAAAATTAAAAATCTAATTTACTCCACCAGCAATATATTAGACCAGCATAAGAAGTGTTTGATTTGCAATAAGTTTGTTGAAGGAGCATTTGGCCAAGTGTTTGTTTTACAATGCACCCAAACAAGAGCTTATAATTAATCCGCAGCCCTCTCGCACATGATCCGAATGTTGAATTTTGTGAGTAATTTTGATGGATGTATGAGCTGTGAATAGCAAGGGGTTTTTGTTTTCTTCTTTACTCTTTGTTACTTTACAGTTTCAATCCCATGAACTAGCATTTGCCAGGCATTGCTTGAAGGTTAAGATTTAAGCTTATAATTTATGTGAATACATATGTTGGTTACAGTGCAATCAGATTAGGAGATCCACTACTGCTCTACAATGACAATGCCAGGCAATAGCTAAGAACCCCATTGCCATAGCATAACTTAGCGTATAGACCCTATTATTTTCAATGATCATTTTGCATGTTTCCAATGTTTTAGGGATGCTTACTTTGGCATCATAAATTATAAAATTCAATTGATTGCATTTGTAATAACAATGATATCTTGAATGTGATTAATGTCTACCAGCATAATTAAAGAGTTTAATTATTGTGAACTGCAAGAACTGCCTGATGATATGACTATGTCGATTCGAGAAATTGCAACTACTCCCATAGCTTCCAGCTTTAAGATTTCTAGTCCCACCTATTAAAATTAGCAGCCCAAGTAAGTTACATTGCTAGCGTAATAAAGCATGCTCAGACATTTTTACCTTCCCGTCGTTGCTTTCCCTTTAAAACTTTGCACAATTTCTTGGCCCTTTACCTTTGCTTTCACCCTTTGGCCATGTCCAAATTTGCGGTGTAGGATCTGAGTTAATAACGTTTAATTGGTTGTATCTCCCACTATTAACTCTGGCTTGAATTTTTATTTGGTGATACATCATACAACGCACATTCGGTAGTCTAAGTTATCTTTTACCAAATGAAATTTATTTTTTCACTAGTAGCCTACTCGTTTCCCCTTTCTGACGATACGAATCTTGATAATTGCAGCGTATCATAATTCTTATCTGCTACAGAGAATTAGCTGGGATCTCTCCAGCGAGGCAATGCAGCATCAATTAGCCTGTGGATTTTCTTCCCGAAGGAAAATGCCTTGCGGTTTGTTTTAATTCATATTTTATGCAATGAATTCAAACAAATGATGTCTTTTGAAAAGAATAAAATTAAACAATGAAACTAATTGCATCGCTTCTTCTTCTGGTTTGCCTATTGGGCATATGCTATTTGGCTGGCCAGCATTGCTTCAGTGTGCACACAGCGTTTTATATGCTCTCAATGCTATTGTTTGTGACTGATTAATCATTGTAGGCCTATAATTTTGTTTCCTCTTTATCGACTTGCTTGCTCCTTATTGCTAGTGCTGAAAATAAGAGCATTAGTATAATTATCTTCTTCAGTTTGGACTATAAGCTGTATGCAGATTTAAAAATCCGCTGAACATATTAAACAAAATAAGTCATGCGTAATTATGCATCACTGAGGAATGTGTATTTAACGATGTAGCTTAAAGTATTGTTACAAGTACTGTTCCAATGCTGCTTAGCATAACTAATATTGAAAATTCGTTTAATCTTAAACAAGGCTGTGTGGCAGGAATTTGACTTTGGCACTTATGTTGCCGCAGAGACTCGAGTGTCTTGTTTAAATTCGGATTTATTCCATCTAGTACACCAAATAATCATTTTGGCAGTTCAGCAACCTATATAGGGATTGCAATGACAAAAATTTAAATCGGGTTTTATTGGGCCGTCGACACTTGTTGCAACTTGCTATAATCAATTCAAGAGTGATGTTATAATATAGCCTCACAAAATTTGGAATAGGCTACGATGCTAAATTATATCCGTGTATTGCAACAAATTACACAATTATTTACAATAAACTTGCTTAGAATTTTTATGCCACAGTATTTTAACATAATTAAAATCAAAGATTGCAAATTTATTGATATGGAATACTAATGAGACAAAATATGGTAATCCTGAGATTTGTCAAAGATTTGTTAATTATTTATTGGATCTGATTACAACTACAGTAAACCGCTCATAAGAAGAATCTTTATTAAGGAAGAACCTTTCTTGACAGGTGGATATTCTTTGGCCATTCAACATAAGGCTATAGAGCATGAGAATTGATCCACAGTTAATCAGAAATCTTTAATGTTTACAAATGGAATTCTTTGTCACTATACTTCGCTTAAGAGTTATTTTTACTGTAAATTTTCAATGACCTTATATTGTTGTTTGTCAATATTGACAGTGACATTTTCTGAAACAAAACTTAGGGGAATGAATCGAGCAGAACTTGCGGTTGAGAATTCTCTTAGCTATTATTTCAATTGGCAATAAGAGAAAGACAATGATCAAGCAACATGGGTTTGCAAACACTGGGATAATTTCTTTGTAGGTTTTGTTGTTAGGAAAAATTTTCAAAAATTGATATTTTTAAACCTGATCAAAACTATCTCAACAAGGTCTATATTTGTCGTCATATTTGTCGGATAACTTGGGCTGTAGTGCCTAGTCAAAGCGAATATCAGAAGCTCAATGCATTTTTTAAATGAAGTAATTGATTGTTCAAGCATTGAATTATGACTCAAGCTTCCATTGCCCTATAGCACATATTAATTGACCTGTTCACAATTGATATTGTGGAAATAATTATTATTATTGCAGTGTAATATTCCATTGCCATCAATAGACTTTTGGGTCCGATAATCGCGAGTCAAATTCTGGATAAATTTAAGAGCTGTATACTAATTTTATAGGGGCATTGGCCTAGGCTATAGTGTGGACTAACTGAATATACACTCATTAAATCCACGTCTATGATATTAAGTCAATTAAAGAATCTGATCTCAGCCAAACTTCAAACGAGATACCTTTATGGGAAGGGAAAACCTAGCATAAATGAGTCCTGTCAGGATGAGATAACCAAACCAAAAGAGATCTGGAGTGATGTAGGCCTGGTATTAAAGTGTAAGGCCTGAATTAAATTTGTTGACAATTTTTCAGAGGTTCGAGAACATGTCTTGATTACAGTCAGATTCCTACCATCCAGTGTCTCAAAACTCATCATAATTACAAGGTCACCAAATTATAGGGGGTTTGCATAAGCAAATTTATTTTCAGCATGTTATTTTTAGCAAACTTGCCATAATTAATTCAGAACTAAGCTTTGGCTACATGAAATTATTTCTAGGATCTACTTTTCACTAGGTAGCCTATAGGTCTATGTTCTGTAGCAATAAATCTATTTACGTATAAATTAAAAAAATATTTGGGATATATAATTTTTATGTTACATGTTTGCATGGATTTTTATTACACAATCTAGTGTGTAAATAGGCCAATTCAAAACATATTGTGAATTATATAGACTACATAGGCTACCATTCGTCATCATAAACCCTACCTTACGTTGCAAACTCCGTATAGGGAAATAAGGAAATTGAAATAGGCCATTGGTAGCTGGAGGATGTTGTTCCAATGACTTACTGAACCCAGATTGGCCTAACAATCGAATGTTTCATAAACTACCTGACTAACCTGAGATTAATGAAGATTTATTTTATTTTTTGCAATGAGCCGGATTACGTTAGAAATACAAAACACATTAATCAAGAGTATCTAAAAGTTGAACTTCATATAAGTTACCTACAATTTTGATGCTACAGTAAAAGCACTGCTTTACAAAACCCGCTCAATGTAAATAAGATTAATACCTGATTAGGGGAGTTTATTATATAACTGAGGTTAAATTCATATTTTTGTGTTTTAAACGGAAGTCCATGATTTCTCAGTAGCAATATTTCCTCTGTAACTTTATGGGGTTGAACAATAAGGGTCTGTCTTGACTGAAACAATTTTGTTGGTGATTTGATAGCGGGATAGTTTTGGCGATTGTTCAGCCTAGAAAATGATCCGAGTGTAAGTCGTGAATTTGCCAGTAGGTAGTAAAATTCACAATGACCGTCACCCGTTTGTTATGAGTAACATAGGCCTCTGCCGTGCAAGCTTTAATTAATGCGCACGGCAATTAAGTTGAAATAAAAATATTGATACATGATTCCTGCTTAGAACTTATTGAACAGATTCAAGCAACTGATTAGTTTAAAAACTATATTTTACTTAACTAAATGAGAACGGCCACAATTTAAACATATACAGTTGAATTTGTTGGTTGACCACTTCAGGGTCGCTCATTGTGTAAAAGGAGGTGTTTGCCATAATGGTTGGCATTGGGCCTAACATTCTTTATTTGAGACAATATTGGCCGAGGCATTTCGACAATATGGGAATGTTTTAAAATCGCAGCTATGCTCTCACTTACTTTTAGCAGGCCGCTTAATAGCAGAAGTCGTGGTAATGCAGTCTTTAACGCAGTAATAAATTATAGGTCCATGTATTGTTAAAATGCATCTCGCAGATTGTATGTGTCAGAAATAACCAGTGATCAGAAATATTTGGGTTTGTGGCACGTGCCTTTCTCGGTGCTCGTTTA
>JAQFYF010000005.1:0-15844 GCA_034694345.1 Allopauropus danicus
ATCGCAAGCGATCATGATCGCAAGCGATCATGATCGCAATTGGGCACTCTGGTGGTAATACCTGAGTGATCCAGACATGACGCCGGCAACGAAGAAACCAGGCATACCGGGTATCGAGTGGAATGTGTCCATCACAAACATTGGGATTATCTAAATAGAATTTTTATTTAAAAAAATTAAAGGAGCTCAACAATTATTTTTTTTAGGGTTGGTTAGAGCACATCTTTATAAAGTTATAGAAAAATCTGTCCAAGCTGTCTTATCGCAAGGAGGCTACAAATTTTTTTGTTAGACAAATTTTTTAGCTTTTTTTAAAGCTGGGCCAAATGCTTATCGAAGGGTTTTAATTAGAATAATGGTTATATTTTTGTAAATATTTCAAAGTTGTAAAAAATTATTTTTAGACCAACCTGGTCAATTGAGCTGATTATTTCAACGGAAAGCGGGTCACATTGATAATACTTGGCATACACAACGAGGCCAACAAATGCGCTTGCAAGCTGAAAAAGCAAGGCACCCAATGATGTGTATATTATTGAGCTATAAAATTAAATAAAATTATAAAATTTACTACATTATTGATTAAAAACATTATTACGACTGAGCTGTTTCCAATGATCCCAATGACAGAAATCTTTGAACGGTCGTTTGATCAAAGCCAAGTGACAGGCTTGTATAAATGGCCACTCCAAAGACCAAGCTCACCGTGCTCATTCGAAGAGTTGGATCAGGATCAAAGCTGCCAAAAAAATAACTTGACATTAACTGGCCTAATTAATTGCAAATAAATTAGCTTTGAATATTAATACAAAGCCTCACTTAATAAACTGAAGTCGCTTTCCTTCATCAGCTATTCTAAAGATATCAGCAACTCCACCCATACTGATAATACCAGTGATTACCACAGCAACCAAGACACCGACCATTATCATTATTTGAAATGTGTCAGTCCACACCACTGCTTTCAATCCACCAACTGCTGTGTAGAATATGTAGACAGCTGACATGCAGAGAACAGATGGCCAGAATCCGATACCAGAAACTGTCAAATATGAGACAATTAATAACAATTTACATGAAGTTTAATTGGTATAATACCTTGGGCCAGAGCCAGTGAAGGGGTGTAAATCACAACTGCAACATACATTGTCATCTGCAGTATATATAAGAAGCTGCCAATCCCGCGAGTGAACTTGTCGAAACGGAGCTCCAAATACTAAAATATTTAAAATAATTTCTAAAAATTGATATTTGGCACTGGTAAGGAACTTTAACAAACATTTAGGCTATGGATAAGAGTGCCGTTTTATTCCGTTTTATTATTATCAAAACACAAAGTTCTTAAAGCCAATCAGCTTTGAAAATTTTTATATTGCAAAATAGAATCCCAGAAGCTGATTGGTTTTAGGAACTTTGTTTTGATAACAATGTGGCTCTATCTGTCGAGTTGAATGAGCAGCCATCTGCTGAGACAAAGTCGCAACTTTCCTATCATGGATTGGTTTGTCTTCTCAAAAGCCTATCTAGTCTAACAGGACTAACGATTATATAAGAAAGTTTTCTTAATAATAAATTAGGCTCTATGACCTTGCTTTCTGAATCGGACTATACTTTGAACACGCTCGTCGACCCAAGGCTGAAAATCACCGGCAACTGGACATAGATGGCGAACGGTATGCCGACGAAGAACCCGACGTACGCCATCAAGCTCATCGCCCCGTACTGGTAGACCTCGGCCGGGTAGCTCACCAGCGACGCCCCGGATATGTAGCTGGCGATCACCGACATGATCACCGGGATTCGAGCCATCCGTCGGTCGCCCATCAGGAACTCGTCGGCCGTGCGCTGTCGGCCGCCCGTGCAGGCATAGAACACACCTTGGAAAAAATTTTGAATTTTTGAATTCGATTGGTTGATAGTCGGTTCGATGTCATACCAATGAGAACGGATACGGCGAGCATGGCAATGAACACGATGTAGTCGATGGGTGTGAACCGGGCGCCCATCGATTCGGCGAGTGACGGGCGCTGCTGGGCCATGGTTGTAGGCTCCATTGTGTGGGGTTTTTAATGGGACCCAACCAAAATTTAAAAAATTGTTAACTTGGGTATTTATTTTTCTACTATGAGAAGACTGCATGCCCTAGAGGTGTAAAGTGGGATTTGACATTACAGCATAGGACTTTGGGCCTCGTAAGAAACGGTTTAAAATTTATGTTGCCGGATATGTTGCGTTTAAAATTAAACAAACTTCAAACTCTGTACTGGCATCAGTTATATCACCATTGAGTGTGGCAATGAGACTAGAGCCACGAGAGAGGGAATGAGACAGGACATTTCCCAACTTAAGTCATCAGTTATGCTAATATACCACAGAATATCAGACGAAGACATACGGTACTGGAACATACGACCTCCAGATCAGAGAATCAGACGCTAAACCGATGCGCTACAGAACGCATTGGTTCGTCAATTGTTGAGTTATAGTTAATGTACATATCACGGAAGCTATTTTTGTGCTAAGGTATGCTAACAAGACAATCTATAAGTCTTATTAGTAAATGTATTTTAAAGTACTTTACAGTAAAACATCTCATATGCGGCATCCCATCGCGCGTCAAGAAGTTTCTTTATTTTGAGGCTTTCGTTAAACTGAGATTTGAATCCTTTGAATGTTGATTAAAACCATTCCTGGTAAGAGGAATTCCCGCTTAACTAAGGTTTTGTTTATAAGGGTTTTTACTGTATTGTTTCGTAGCTGCTTATTAGGTTTAAAGAACCTGGGTTTGAAAATTTTGGTATAACGAAAGCAAGCTGGTAAAATGTCAGCAGTCGTCCTCAGGCTTGAATTGAGAAACCATTAAAATTTCCAATTCTTCTATACTTTCCATGTTAATTTTTTAATTGAACATTTCCAATTAAAGAAATGATTTTTCCAATTAAAAAAAATAACATGGAAAGTATAGAAGAATTGGAAGTTTTAATGGTTTCTTCAATTCAAGCGTGAGGACGGCTAGCATTTAATTGGTACTAAACTTAGGCCCATAAGTCTGTAAGAAATGCCTTAAATACAGTGAAACCTGTCTAAGCCGGACTCTATCTAAGGCGGAAACCTGCCTTAGATGGACACCTGAGGCTGGACTGGCTAATATGATTTATGGGTATTCCTGACCCTGTAAGCCGCAATACTGTCTAAGCCGGAAATTATTTTGGGTCAGAGTCAGTTCCGGTTTAGACAGGTTTCACTGTGTACGGCAACACAAGAAGGAAGTCAGCTTTTACCAAATAGGCCCTTCGTTAAGAAATCATGCTAAACTGCAATTAAGCATTGTTTACTAGTTAAGCAATGGACACTTTTGAAAGATCTGATGTTGGGAACACCGCCGTTCATTTTGGTGGGAGTTAACTTTCCAATCCCAATAACAAATGAGTGACAGCGGCGTGACTTCAGATATTTTAAAAGTCCCCAACCTATGGTTTACTGGCGGTGTTACTGTATTAAGAAGCTTTATTTTGACAGTCAGGCTACGGGCATCAGCGCAGCCAGCAACACAAAAAATAACCAGCCGGATTCGAACCTGGCATCTCTCGATATCTCAACCTCGGCTCATACCCATACGCTATAGGATATGAGGCCTTCGGCCGGCGGGATTCAACTCATCAATCGACGTTAATTCCAAGCCAATTTCTCTGCCGGATGGTGTCTCCATCTGGGTTTATTTTTCACGAATTTTCAGTCTTTAAAAACTCAAAAAATTATAATAGACCTAAAGTAGAACACCGACTTGCTTGTCGTGTCGCCAATCCAATTACACATAAATTTCGGGCGTGACGTTATCCACACAAAATCCAATGTTTAATAAGCTTTCATTTCTGTAGTCATTTATGCTTGCTGAGATGCAAATCTCTCCAAAGTCTCAGTTTTGTATGTATTGGGCGCTCTACCCGAAGACCTAAGTAGGCTGTAGGCTGAGTCTCTTCTGCTTCGTGCTCAGCGATGCCATCTGTGAAGCCTGCAAAAAAATAATTTTTGTAAAGTATAGTGTTGGTGAAGTTATCAACTTATCATATTAACAATTTGAATGATATACTAATTAAATCAACTTACTGTCTCTTTCGGCTCATCGCTGCGTATCCAATCGGGCGAAACAAGCCTCATCTTAACGAAGAAATCCACGACTGCCATGCAGAGTAACCGCTTATGAACCCTCTCTCGCTCCATGAAATAATCTACAAAATAAAATATCAAAAAGTCTTTCACAAAGGTGACCATCACTATAAAAACAAAACCCTTACTCGTGACAGCGCTCACCGGCAACCCGACCAAAACCACGGTGGCTATGCCCAGGGCGCCGTACCAGTAAAAACTAATCCGGTAGGGCCAGAATACGTCGGCCTCGGTCACCGGCGACGGTGTCGTCGTCACGATCGACTGGTTGGCGAAGCACTGGGCGGTCGACACCGGTAACATCGGCCATTCAAACTCCGACAGCCGATTGCCCAAAGCTATCCAGACGCTGATTGTGGTTGCTGTTACCAGGCCGACTAGGCCACCCTGGTTTTAAAGGATTAGTTGTTAGTGGATTGGCTGAGGGTTTAAAGGGTGTGGTGCATGCGATTTTGTTGGCCTGCGGGAAGAAGAGCCCCAGCGAGAAGATGCCGCACATTGGGCCGGCGACTGCGCCGACAATCTCGGCTGTATTCTGTTATTAGATAGGCAAATATTCTTTGACGCAATAAGACCTTTAAGTTCTCAGTGTTAAAAACCTCCGTGGCGTTGGAGTGACGGTCGAACAGGGCCAGGACACCAACGCAGAAAATGCCATAGAAAATAGCTAAAATTATCATTAATTACTAATTAGTTAATTAATTAACAATTTGTTTAAATAGCACAGATATTTACCAAGAACTTTAGAGACATTCGCGGCCTTCTCCTGGCTGATACACGGATCGTAGTAGACTTTGACAAAGTCCTCAAGGGTCACAGCTGCCATCGAGTTAACGATCGACGAGATCGTGCTAATTAGTTAATAATTAACTAATCAATTAAATTTAATTAATAGTTTGAGAGCAACCTGAGTGATCCTGACATGACACCGGCCACGAAGAACCCGGACATGCCGGGTATGGTATGGAACGTGTCGATCACAAACATCGGAACTAACTATTAATTAATTAATTAGCAAGTTAATCAATCAATTGATTAATTAAATATTAGTAACCTGATCAATAGTTTCGATCACTCCGACAGACAATGGATCACACTGGGAGTACTTCGCGTAGAGCACAAGGCCAATGAAGGCGCTGGTCAGTTGGAAAGCCAGCGCGCCAATCACAGTGTACCATGTTGATCTTGATTAATTAATTAATTAATTGATATATTAATTAAGTGTTAATTTTGTACTTTTGAGCACTTTCGAGTGACCCGAGCGACAGGAACCTCTGAACTGTTGTTTGGTCACAGCCAATGGACAGGCCGTTGCTGATGGCATCACCAAATATAACACTCCAGGTGCTCATTCGGAGAGTTGGATCCGGGTTGAACCTGTATTTAATTAACTGTAATGATATCATTACAATAATATTCATAGTAATTGCTTCTATTTGAGGCAATTATACATTATCATTGGCCTTAACGCTTGTAGGGTAACTGAAAGTTTGAATTTTTTTGATAGTCTACATATTCTCCCCTCGACGGCTATGAGCTAATAAGGACAAAGAAAAGTTTGAAGAACTAGGCTGCAAGCTACCCACTCAAATAACTCCAGCCGTTGGCCCTCGTAAGAGATCCTGAAGACATCGGCCAGTCCGCCGACGCTGACGACGCCACAGATGACGACAGCCGCCACCACGCCGACCATGACGACCATCTGGAAGGCGTCCGTCCACACGACGGCCTTCAGCCCTCCGACCGACGTGTAGAAGATGTACACGACCGACATGCAGAGCACGGACGGCCAGAAACCAAACCCAGAAACTGCAATTAATTATTACTAATCAATATATTAATTAATTAGTTGATTAGTACCTTGAGCCAGAGCCATCGATGGTGTGTAAATAACAATCGCAACGTACATTGTCATTTGGAGTATGTAGAAGAAACTCCTGATGCTCCGGGTCAGCTTATCAAACCGAAGCTCCAAATACTAATTAAAATCCTTAATTAACTGATTAATTAGTTAGTTAATTAATTAACCTCGAAGACACTGGTCGACCCGAGCCGGTAGAACACCGGCAGCTGGACATACACGGCACACGGCATGCCGAGAATCAGCCCGAGGTACGACATCACACTCATCGACCCGAATCGATAGACCTCGGCCGGGTAGTCCAGCATCGAAGCCGCCGATATGTAGCTGGCAATGACCGACATAACCACCGGGATTCGACCCATCTGCCGGTCGCCCATCAGGAACTCGTCGGCTGTTCGCTGTCGGCCGCCCGAGCAGGCATGGAACACGCCTGTTAATTTTTTGAATTTTTAAATTTGATCGTCGATTGGTTGGTTTGATGGCGTACCAATGAGAACGGATATCAGGAGCATGGCGATGAACATGACGTAGTCGATGGGTGTGAATCGGGCGCCCATCGATTCGGCGAGTGACGGGCGGTTCGGGCCGGTGGTTGTAGGCTCCATGGTTTGGTAGACAACTTTTCGAATCGGTAGTTTTAACCCGAACAAATGGTTTTGGATGATAGCTTTCTTATGGTTAAAGTCATTGTTACCTTGGTGGAATTTGTCTTTAGCTAGCGGCAGCTTTATTTAACCATTATATTATATACATGAGTTAACTCTGGGTCTTCAACTTTTATTCACTTTTATGCTTGTAACAGAATGTATTTTTATAACAGTTATCTGGTAGACTATAAATAACAAAGTAATAAGGTGATAGTGACTTTGTCACCCAATGGAATGGTACTTTAGGCTATGATATGCACGCGGCCGAATTTGATTCACTCAATTAAATAATTACGAATTTTACTAAGCCTACTGTAGGCCAAACTTACAAATCAGTACAGTAAAACCTCGATATGCCGAAGCTCCGCCGGCCAGCCAATTTTCTTTGTTATATCAATAGTATCAATAAGCTTATCAAGGTATTATACAACAAATTCCTTGCCCAGTTGCCTCTATTAATGTAAGACTTCCCTCTGGCGAAAAAATCGTTATATAATACTTTGCTAAATCGATGTTCTACTGTACTTACAAGTTACAGTACTCACACATCAGGCTTATACTATAGTTGCGCTGTCATCAAAATTGAGTTATCAGGTCACTGGCCAGCGTCCTACTTACGCAGCCAACACCGCATTTCGCAAAGTTAAGCTACGTTGGGCTGAGTCAGTACTTGACAGGGCGATTTCCATGACGACTTGGGCCTGCTTGAAAGAATTAATCAAACCGTTCTCCGGCAAATACAAAAATTGGTTTAAAAATATTTCTCCGGCAATGACTGCTCGCTATAGAATGGTGATGCCCCGATGGCCTTGTAGCTCGAGTTTTGAATCTGGAACCAGGCCACGGGGTTGGCTGTTAAATCCCTCGGTCACGGGACCAGGGTCGGCAACTTGCCGGTAAACCTTTCCTCCTGCGAAATAAACATCCATATTAACCAACATTTGTGACAACGTTGACAAAAGCCAGTTACTTTGAAAAGTCCAGGCTGTTGGGTGGTCCGGGTTAACCTCGGGTGGTGGCGATAGCTTCGTCGTACGGGATAGCCACCGGCGGGCTGACAAAACCGCTTCACCAATCCACCGGCTGAGCAGCTCGGTGATCATTGCCGGCGGTAACGTCCTGTTCTACCGGCCGAATGTCGTCGCCTGATTGGTCTAGGCCGTCACAATTTGAAGCCAGGCCTAAGGTCATTAGGCCTATGTTGTCGGTTAAACTAACAGTTTACAAGCAATTTACATCCAACTTATAGACAAAGCTAAAGAAGCCTACGGTTTTTTAACTAATAGGCCTATTGAATGCTACAAAACTTTAAAGAAATTTAGGCTTAGAATGATAGGCCACAGTCTTTTGCCAGATGCAAGCCTTTAACGTGAAGCTTGAAACTCGACCGGCAACTGATTGATCGACGTCCAGTGCGGTCCGTAACAGACGGTAGCCGATTAGGCTTTGCACGGGCATGGACGATGTCGGGGAGCAGTCAGTATACAATCAGCAGAATCTGGTAGGTGTTCTGCTCGCTGATGCCTCAACCATCACTTAATTCAATCAATAATAAATTAAATACAGCCAAAAATTGACTAGGTAGTATTTAGTGGCTTCTGGTTGTTCACTGTTGAGATCGGCGATCCGGCCGATCGGTTAATGCCCCCACCGAGAACACCAACAAGCCCGCGAGCATTCAGCCGAGAGCCTTCGCGAAGGCAAAGTGACAGAGCCTTCGTTGCCGATGAAGCTTGATCGATGGCAGCCAGATGTTGGTCGCGACGTCTTCAGTACTGGCTTGAACAGCCTGCGATCGGTTCGACAGCCCAAGGAGACGACGGCAACCCAGTCCGAAGAGTTACCGGCAAGCCTAATGTGTCCAAATTTGACCTATAAGCTACTGGCCTATAGCCTGGTAAAAGAATTCTACCTAACCAACTGGCTTAGGTCCAAATTTTCAAAGTTTAAACCCTGCCACCCAGTTATGTCTCTGACAGTCAGCCATTGCTGTGCTGGAAGTCAGCATATATAGGGTCTGATCAGGTGGTCAGCTGCAGTGCTGACCTGGTCACCTGGATCAATCTCTCTGCAATCTATCTGCAGCTGCCCTCTGTCTGCATGTGGCTGAATGGTCAGCGGTCAGCTGGCCATGTTTAGTATACGACCTTCAATTCACCTTGACGGACTCTGATTCTCTTCTGTTTACGAGGCCCATTTGAACCTTTAAACAAATTCAATTAAAATAATCAATTATTAATAAGCAGGAGTCAATGATTATGATGAATTTATTATATTTACCTTGGCGTGCGATGTGGCATGCTTGCAAATGACTCAATGACTGGCGAGTCCGGTTCGAATTGATATCGTCTTTAAAATGTCAGGTCACCGGCCGACGCACTACTCACCCAGACAGCATTGCATCCCGTCAGAGATCTGCAAAGTTAAGCAACATTGAGCCGAGTCGGTGCTTGAGAAGAGTGATCTTGCAAGACAACTTGGGACTGTTGGCAAAAACTAAACAAACAAAAAACAATTCTCAAGGAAATGCTATTTATTTTGAAAATGTTCACTTTTGGTGGCTGATCACTATGGAGTTGCGAGGCTCTTGTGGCCAAGTTGTTTTTGATTTCAATGTCAGGTCACGGGCAGGTTGTTGGAAGTCCTTGTCAGGGGACCAGGGTCGTCAGTTTGCTGGCAAACTTTCTCTCTTGCAAATAACATCCCTATGTTAAACAACATTTTCGGCAGGGTTAAAGTCTTTTGTCACAGGCATTGATTCGGCCGCTAGGTTGTTGCCCACCGAGAACGCCGACAAGCCCGCGAGCATCCAGCCAAGCGCCTTCACGACTTGTGCCGGCTCCCACTTGTGCCGGTGAGGCTTGATTGAAGACACGGTGATGTTGGTCGAGCCGTCTTGAGTGCTGGCCGAAACATCCAGCAATCGGCCCGACATCCCATGGAGAAGTCGGACATTCAGTCCGAGGAGTGAATGGTGAGTCTCTGACTGATCGCTATGGAGTTTGGGGAGGCCATTAGCACCTGGTTGCTTGAGTGTTGAATTTTGTATTAGGTCACGGGAGTAGGCTGTTGAAACTCTGGTCCTTGGGCCAGGGTCATTGGCTTGCCGGCGAGCCTTTCCATCCTACAAAGGAATACCCCGATTAAACAACATAATTGACATTAACGTAAGAGCAGTTAATTGGAAAAATAGTAGTAGGCCTACAGTATTTCACTACTACTACATGCAACATAATAACTTTGAAGAAGCTTAGGCCTAAAACATTCTTTTGTCAGATACAGCAAAACCAGCCTAAGGCAAACATTCAGCAGTTCCAACAAAAATTCCGCCATAGACAGGTTTTTGCCTTAAGAGGTACACGTCCTATGGAAATTATAAGGTAACAGTCCGAACAAAAATGCTCGCCAAAGGCAGGTTTTCGCCTTAGACAGGTTTTGCTGTACATTGCTTTAGGGTTAATGCAGTAATTTTTTAACGTGAAGTTTGAAATTTGGCCGGCAGCTGCTTGATCACCATCCAGTGCTGCCAGCACGGACAGCGGCCGATCAGGCTCTGCACGGGCATAACGATGTTGGGGCCGTCAGCTTACGGTCAGTAGGATGTGGGTAGCCTCGATGCGATGTACCGCTCGCCACTGGCTGGGCCATCACCTGAGTCAGTCAGTGATTATATTAATCAAATTAATTAAACAAAGTAATAGCTATCCATGGTCGCCAGGTGTTTATTGAGAAGCTCGGTGATTCGGTTGATTGGTTGTCTCAGAGCGCCGACAGGCCCGTGAGCATCGGAGCGTCTTTTACGACTGCCAAACGTCAACTGTAGTACTTGTTGCTGCTTATCGCGCCGTCTTGAGTGCTGGTTGGAACAGCCTTCGATCAGCCAGACGTAGATGGAAATCCAGTCCGAGGAGTAACTAATAAGCCTAAATGTGACCAAATTAGGCCTAACTCAACTGGCCTAAAATGAAACCCATCTGACAGACAAGTTTTGATACTGAGGCATTTGCCGTGCTTTTGAAGTCAGCTCTATATATAGGTCTGATCAGATGGTGAGCTGCAGTGCTGACCTGGTCACCTGACTCTTGAGTCTTGTGATCAGCTGTGATCAATGGGATGTTGGCTGATAGCGAAACACCAGTTTAGCGGCCAATCAGGAACAAGGATTTCTTGATGGCTGGTCATTGGATTTCAATGGCTGAATCCTGATTGGCCACAGCACAAGTGATAGCAAGATAAATATTATCAGACAAGTCATTTAGGCTGCGATGTACAGCAAATGCGGTGATTTTGTGACGACGATGCTCCGTCCGATGCGCAAGATGCTGCGACGGAACAAATCACCGATAAAGCCAGGAAATAAGCCATCGACAAACCCACAGACAGAGTCAACGGCAAAACCACGGATGAAACCACCGATAAAGCCGCAGAATGAGTCGCCGATGCAGCCACGAAAGAAATCTCCTAAGGATTCTCCAAAAGATCCGACGATGCAGTCTTCGAAAGATCCTACAACGCAGTCTGCAAAAGATCCGACGATGCAGTCTGCCAGAGATCTGACGACGCAGTCTGCGAAAGATCCGCCTGCGAAAGATCCGGCAACGCAGTCTGCGATAGATCCGCCGACGCAGTGTGTGAAAGATCTGCCTATGCAGTCTGCAAAAGATCCGCCGACGCAGTCTGCGAAAGATCCGCCGACGCAGTTTGCAAAAGATCCTCCGACGCAGTCTGCGAAAGATCCGTTGACGCAGTCCGTGAAAGATCCGCCGATGCAGTCCGTGAAAGATCCGCCGATGCAGTCTCTAAAAGATCCGTCGACGCAGTCTCTGAAAGATCCGTCGACGCAATCTCCGAAAGATCCGACGACGCAGTCTGCGAAAGATCCGCCGACGCAGTCCCCAAAATATCCGCTGATGCAGTCTCCGAAAAATCCGCCAATGCAGTCTCCAAAATATCCGCCAATGCAGTCTTCAAAATATCCGTCGACGCAGTCTCCGAAAGATCCGACGATGCAGTCTCCAAAAGATCCGTTAATGCAGTCTCCGAAAGATCTGCTGACACAGTTTGTAAAAGATCCCCCGATGCAGTCTCTGAAAGATCTGTCGACGCAGTCTGCGAAAGATCTGCCGACACAGTCTGCGAAAAATCCGCCGACGCAGTCTGTAAAAAATCCGCCGACGCAGTCTGCAAAAGATCCGCCGACGCAGTCTGCAAAAGATTTGCCAACGCAGTCTGCGAAAGATTCGCCGAAGCAGTCTGCGAAAGATTCACCGAAGCAGTCTGCGAAAGATCCGCCGAAGCAGTCTGCGAAAAATCCGCCGATGCAGTCTCCGAAAGATCCAAAGATGCAGTCCCCAAAAGATCCGTCGACGCAGTCTGCGAAAGATCCGCTAACGCAGTCTGCAAAAGATCCGCCGACGCAGTCTGCAAAAGATCCACCGACGCAGTCTGCGAAAGATCCGTCGATGCAGTCTCCGAAAGATCGGCCGATGCAGTCTGCAAAAGATCCGCTAACGCAGTCTGCAAAAAATCCGCCGACGCAGTCTGCGAAAGATCCACCGACGCAGTCTGCGAAAGATCCGCCGACGCAGTCTGCGAAAGATCTGCCGACGCAGTTTGCGAAAGATCCGCTGACACAGTCTGTGAAAGATCGGCGATCGAAATCACCGACAGAACTGCGACCAAATTCGCCGACGACGGAACCACGGCCTAATTCACTGACAGAACTGAAACCAAAATCATCAATGGAACTGCGACCGAAATCACCAACGGAACAGCGAAAGAAATCGTCAAATGTCGTAATGTCGCCGTCAATCAAGCTGCTCACTGGGTGCGTGGTTGTCCTTTGTCTGGTGCCGATGCTTGTGGCGAAGAATCCGAGAGACCAGATCAATTGCTACGGATGCGACGGTCGTTCTCAGTGGAATACCTCAAACAGGACCTGGTGCAATCAAAACCATCAAATGAGCCAAGCGAACAAAAGTGGACCAGTGGCATATGTGCCACAAGGCTGCTGCTTTAAAGTCTTTCTAATTGAAGACAAAGCTGGAATATGGTATGCTGCTGGCGCCGGATCACTCTGTAAGTATCATGGCAAGCCAATCAAGGCCAATAGATTGAACAATGTTGCGCATAAATTTTGCACCTGTCGATTTCAAATGTGCAACGATGAGGAGTTTGATTTTGGCATGTGTGCTGATGGTGTGTTTTACACGGAGTCTCCAGCAAGAGGTATGTTGATGAACCCAGTTTTGTTAAACTTAAAATTCCACTAGACCCATGGGTTAGTGCATCACAACAGCAGCTGCATACCTCATGTTTTGAATCTTGATAAGGTTGATAAGTTGTCAGAAACTGAAGATGGAATCTCGATTGGAGCCACAAGATTTTGTCCGTAGAAAGTTGGGTCCTACCTATACTTTCTATTAGCAACGGTGATACAAAAGGTTGCCAAATACAAAGTATTACAAAATATTCAAATAGGCCTACATTAAATTTAGAAAACTTTTGTGTCACTGTTGCTAATAGAAGGTGTAGGTAGGACCCAACTTTCCATGGACGATATCTCCACAACCGTTGCTTTAATCGAGATTGTCTTCAGTTTCTGACAACTAATGACTTTATCTAAGTTCAGAACAGTAGGTATGCAGTTGCTGTTGTGATGACCTACAAGTTTTGTGGAATTTGAAACTGCTCCTACACCTAAATCAGTCGTGGAAACATGTACAATTCTGGTGCGGTCAGTCTTATGTTAGGCATAGGTTCAGTTTTTTACCAAAATTTTTAGATTCTTTCAGTATTTGCCAATGATAGTTTGAATTTTAAAATAGGGATTCGACCACTACGTCAACTACAAATCCCGCTGGCTTTTTACATTGCCGGGATGGGCAAAGGCCCGGCAACAGCTATTCTGCTCACGACCCTGATTCTACCCCCAACCAGTGCAGACACCAACGTTGCCACCTGCTGGACATGTTCCGATCGTGTTAGCTGCAAGCATGCTAAAGAAGAATCCTGTACCGACGGACACTTCGAGGCATGCTTCACCGTGGCTGACAGGACAACCAGTGAAGTGACCAAGAAGAATTGCAGTGGTCTAACATACTCGGATTTCAAACAAGATGTGTGCGGTTCGTCTATCAGTGGAAACGTCCTATTCGGTTACTGCAATTCAAGCGACAATTGCAACCATGCTCAACTTGCCCTTGAAGCGTGCCCGGCAAGTACAACCACGGAGACAAAGACCACCGGATCCACCAGCACGACGACTGGCACTACAACCACAACGACTGGAACTACAACAACCACACCTCGACCGAGAAGAACGTCACGCTTCATGCCGCTGCCAAATGTGACAACAGCTGAGAGTCATGATCATTGGACGTGGACGGATGAGACCGATGGAACGGATGAGACAGATCCCGATGAAGGCAGGGTACTGTGGTACGTGATTGTCTTTCTCTGCGCATGTATCGTTGTTATCCTTCTCCTCTCCCTCTTTGTTCTGTGGCGGCGCAACACTCCGGGTCCAATGTTTCCAAAATTCTGGCGCCAGAAGAACAAAGAGGAAGAGAAGAATGAGAACAAGGAAGACAAGGCAGAGAAGAAGAAGGAAGAGACAAAGCCGGACAATGGCATGCCGCCGTATGTGGCTATTGAAATGCCAGAGAATATTCCTGTCGCTGCTGAGAACAAGGGACCAGTTGAGGCAGAGAAACCAGACGACAACGCGTGCAATTTTGAAAACCCCCTGATCGAGAACATTGACGGCACAATTGAACGGCGGGCTCCGAGACAGGGTGAAACGTTGGGAGATATGGTTATTGTGAAGAAAAAATTCTCTTACGACCCGCCAAAATCTGCTTAAGCTGTTGAAGTGATTTTGTTTTACGTGTTGAATAAAGGCTTGTTATGAATGAATGAACAAAGTATTCTCCTATGAAACTGAATAACATGATTCTACGCTTGTAAATGAACTGTTAAAAATTATGCATCACAAAAAGCAGGTCTTTGATTTATTCGCTATATTGAAAGAGTAATTTAGGTGATGTTGCCATAATAACAGGATTTGATCTAGGCATAGGCCTACAGATTTTACTGACTGAGTTTTTTTTAAAACAAGCATCATCACACTCCCGCCATATTAGCTAAAAAAATTAGCGATTTGGCTTGTTTGAATTAGGTTAATACACTCAAGAGCTAGGATAATTGTCTGAAAATCAGACAGAAAATACAACGGCATGAATTCCTCCTTCTGCTGGCAAGGCAAAAGATATATGATCACCAACTCATTGGCAGAGCATCAGAATTGGGAGCCGATTAACTAAGCCTGGATAAAGTTTGAACATTTTTTGTGAGCATTTTCTAGTCTACCCAGAACCTGCCAATGGCTAGACGACTACATACTCTATGACTTACTTGTTAGTCAGTGCCCGGTTCCTACAAAATAACAGGACTATGTCGTAGCTTTTGCTTAATCAACGTTGCTGGTGAGCTGCTGGCATGGGCATTGAACAGCAGCCGATGATGCTCCGTATGCGGTCATAACATCAACATCCTCACAAATGAATTAGACCTAACGGATGATACAATTTATTATTGTCAAATCTTTTGTCGATGTTCCCGGTGGCAACAGCCGATCAGCCGAATCATCCATCTCGACATTACAATGAACCAGAAATCACAAATTGATAACTATTGATTTATAATTCATTAATTTATTATTGATTTGAAGCAAGTGATGGCCGAGGCAGCATCTACCCAGATATTACCATGATCGTAGGTTGACTGTCCCCGATATGGGCATGCCCGTGGAGAGCTTGATCGGCCGCTGTCTGTGCCAGCAGCGCCGGGCGACGGTCAATCAGCATCCGGCAGTCTCAATCTTCAGTTTATTAAAGGCTTCAAAACGCGCGTCACAAAAAAGTCGCGTTTTTGGAGTCACGTCAGGCCGAACTTCCGGGTGGCCCTGCTCGGCTCCAGGACGTCGTAGAGCAATTCTGCCGGTGCCGTTGTGTTCCTCTCGTCGAGATGCATCGATCCATGTAGCCGGGCTCGGTGGGACACTCCCTGGTGGCCCGTGCGGCGTAGGTCCGGACATCACATGTTGAGGCAGCCCCAGCGGAACCGCGCCAGAATACTTTGGCAAACCTGCAGTGCCAGGACCTCA
>JAQFYF010000006.1:0-15693 GCA_034694345.1 Allopauropus danicus
TGGGCAATGCACAGGGAGCAACATTGCCAATCATCAGGAACATTGACCAATGGGTATGTGGCATCTAACTTTTCTCTCTAAAGTACCCACAACCTTATAAAATCATTTTTTGCCAAAGAACTTTCTGCTGGACTATGTCAACCAGGATGGCTCCTACCCCAGGTTCTGGCTCGGCCTTGATGCCCTGCAGGGACCATTGGGGGCATACCCGCTGCCGTACTACCAGTGGAACGACGGCCGGAGCATGAGCGACAACGCTACAGGCTACTACATGTAAAGAGCGTCTCAAAACGAGAAAACCAGATTGAAGCCAAGTTTCTCTTGGATCAATGGACGCTTCGCTTCAATCGGTTTTGTTGTTGGAGCCAGGGTGTCCAAAATGAGAAGATCGCTCGATCGAATGATCAATGATTGTGATCGGTTGATCGAAGGATCGAGATCAGATTTAGACTGACCGATCTCAATCAAATTTTGATCTTTTGATGGCCACATCAATCGTGAGCGCAATCGATTGATCAAAATCGATCTAATTCAATCGGGGGAAAACTATAGTCCGATATTCATCAAGTTTGCACCATTTGTTCCTTAACAATAGAGGAAAACGTAGCAAAAAATTGAGCAAGATCAGACAAACGGTTCAAAACTTATAAGCAAAAACCCAGAGCAAAGAAAAGATCTTGACTTTTCTTTAGTTGCTTTAGAAAGTTTAGTCTTGCTTGAGGTTCCTCCACCTCAGAGGAACTTTGTGACCTCTTGACCACTTGTGACCTCTTGACCTTCCAGAAACTGGAAGTATGACCAGCCTGACCAGGTGCACTTCAACATTGTCTATGCAAAGTGTGACGCGAAGACCAAGCTGTGCTCCTGGTACGACGATGCGCTGCATGACGTCACAGCTGCGCCATTGTGCGCCACAGGTACTATGCTGCCTGCTTCACCATCTGCGTGGCATTGCCAAGTTAATTAGTAGCTTGCTCAGTAGTAGAATGAGATTCTCGTTAATTTATTCACTCGTTCTTCTGACCATGCAAAGAACGACCCTTGTCTTCATTTATCGTTCATTGACTGATGAACGAGGGTTGTTTTTTTTCGTTCTTCTTTGTCGATTTGGACCAACAAGACCGTAAAGAACAGGTTGATTTCAGTCTTTTCGTTCTTTTCTATCTTAAAAAGAACAAAAACCCTCATCTGCGTTCATTGTTTGTTTGTTGAACAATGGACGAGGGTCGTTCTTTCGTTCATTCTTTTGCAATATAAATGACCGTTTATCATTCATCGTTAAAAAAAATGGCAACACTAGTGTCATCAACTGGAAATTTGAGTTCTGTTAATTCATTTTGTCTGTAGAAATGAATCCACCAAGCGCCACCCGTGTCAAAACAACGGATGGCAAGACCTACCAGGTGTCTGCAATTGGCAATATCACCGCCAATGTGCCCAGAAAGTTTGTGCTTGCCCTGAACACCAGTGTCCGCTGGGACCGGGCCCGGGACATCTGCCAGGGCATTGCTAACGTTGGCCAGACAGCTCTGGTCATGCCCAAGAGCCAGGACGAGTGGCGGAACCTCACCAGCTTTATGTGGACCATGATGCCCGGACAGGAATTCTTTTTGGGTAGGTACCCGTGCCCCATAAACTAAAGAATAAAGTCAAAGTTGGCGTTCATGGGGTGTGGAGACTCCGTGCCTTATTGCCCCAACTGCCGATGAGGAGTGTGTCCACACCAGGCTGAGATCTTTAATTTTTAATCTTCTTCAAACTTGCTTTTCCCTTCAACCATTATCTGGCCATAGAGGGGGGAATATGAATTTTAACTAGCCTATTTATACTAAATTTTTTCTATATTTTGTATAATTTACTTATGGCTGGGTCATCACTCATCACTTACAGTGAAACCTGTCTAAGCCGGAACCGACTCCATCACTAATATTTTTCCTGCTTAGACAGTATTCCGGCTTACAGGAATACAGGCAAATCCTATCCAGCAGTCCAGACCATGATGTCTGTCTAAGGCAGGTTTCTGCCTTAGAAAGAGTCCGGCTGTGACATGTTTCCCCGTATATACTTAATTACTTATACTTTACTGTTGCTAGTTTACAAACGGGAAAAAAATGTAATTAATAATAACCAGTTATAATAAGTATTCTGTCTCGATATCTCAATGCCTGCAAAGGTAGATAAAAGTTTGAAGTTGTTTTGTTGTACCACCAGGAATTCAACTGGTGAATGACGAGACGAGGCTGCAGGACTCGTACTACCAGTACATTGATGGCTCGGACATCACTCTGACAAGCTGCTGGGCCGACACTTATCCACGGCAGACGGTGGAGCGGTGCGTTGGCGTGTTCACTAGAAATGCGCCGGCGGTGGCCTACGATCGATTCTGCGACAGTGCCGATTCGAGAATTGTCTGCGAGACTACTCCGGCTTAAACTACGATATTCCACATGTCGACTTAAGTTCTGTCTGTTTGTATTTATCGTTGTGTGTTTCGTCGATTTTATTTATCGATATCGACTTGTGATTAGTTAAATGTCATTCTCTATTTATTTTTGTGTGTTCATATTTATGGATTGATCAATGTATATTATTGATTTTATTTATCGATATCGATTTATCGACTTGTGATTAGCTGAAATAATAATAATAATTTTAATAAAATTTAAATTAATAATAAAATTTAAATAAAATTATAATAAGAATACTTTAAGATTATCATTTATTAGCTGAATATTTTTACACAGGAAATACAAGTTTACTTTATAGCTTGATATAAAACTATTGGCTTGGATTAATTCGTGTATACATTAAACACTTTTAAAAGACCTGGCGAAAGAACGCCGCCATTCATGTTTATAATGACAGGTTTCTTTAGAATAAACAAAAGTAAATTAATGGCAGCGGCGGTTCATCAGATCTTTATTAAATGCCCATTCATTTGGCAATTGTTCAAAGTTCAAACAAAAGACAAAGCACAGCTTAAATGAGAAATATAAGTTTTTGAAATTTTTGCGACAAACAAAGATGTCAAAATATAAATAATATTGGCTTCGACCCCCGGTTTGTAACCTAAGCATTAATTCTTGCATTTGAAATGTTTTGTTTTCCCATTGGGCCTATCAAACATAGAGCCCACGCAAAGAAAATCGAACCACCCTCATCCTCACTTTCACACCCATAGCTCAATGCCCTTAGGAAAATAATATGGATTGAAGGCATTGAGGTGCTTAGTTTTGTGACATTCTAGCCATTGCTCTACATTGGCTGACAGCTGACATGAAGTTTGGCAGTCTGGCACTTCATACTTTCATAAGCCAACCCTGGTTCTTGCGTCAGCTGGTACGCATCCAGCTAAATAGTGCTTCCACACTTCTTTAATAAACATGGTGGCAGCTCCACTCAGCCCTGTGTCTGGAGCTTAGGCCCACTACATACATTACATTATTTCTAAGAACAGTATTTCAATCAATCTTTTGAAGAGCTCTTAGGAAAATCCTTGAACAATATTTAATTCAAATGAGAGAGTCCTTCGAGCCATCGGGGCTGTTGAGCATGAAAGGGCTCATGCGTAATAGAGAAAGAATCAATCTGTTTCTACTAAGCGAGAACCCGGAACCTGCACTCGTCGAGACTAGCAAGCTATCCACTTGGCCACTGAGCTCCTGGGCTGATATACATTGCATTTTATTATTTAAAAAGAAACTTCAGACAACAATTACTAAAGTGACTATTGTTTTTATATCATCAGGTATTGAATTGCATTTGTTTATTCAACACTGGCATATATATTTAAGTATTTATTAAAATTATATTAAATAGGCTTAGCATTATAATAATTAATTATATTAACTTAAATACTAATTAATTAATATTTTAGAACAATATTAGCATGATTTGGGTAGTTGTTACCTTTACCATTTGGGCTCAATTTGGTGGAAATGCAGAAAGCAACACATTTTTGAAAAATTCCAGAACATCTGGTTCACATTATCAGACAGAACTGCAGCATCTAAGGACAAAGTTCAATGGCAAGCTATTAAAAATTATTGATTATTTAATTAATTTATCAATTAGTTAGGCCACATAATTTCTTAACTAATAAGTTGTAATGTTTTAATATGAATTTTTAGTCCTAGGTAAAATCCAATGTGCCAGCATCTGCCTGCGCAGCACAACCTGTGACGATTTCATCTATGGCAATCCTGGTGAAACCTGCAGCCTGTATCAGACCAGCTGTCATGGTGGACAGTCAGCTGCCCAAGATGGCGGCATCCATTATGTCACAGAGACCAGAAAGGTAAGTCAGCAATTAAACAAAAATAAAATTTAACAAGAATTTTTCCAGAACCCAAGCTGTCTGATCAACACAACACCTTAAACGTGGACATCAGTCTCAATTGGCAAATCTTCAAAGCAAGCTGCCAGTCTGACGCATAGATCAGCCAGCCCAATTAGCCTGCCACCAAGCCCATCTGCTGAGACGTCAGCCCAACCAGCCCAAATGACAACAGCAAACACAAAGTTGACGAATCAGCTGGTGTTAACCATGACACCACCAGCTACTTACCAGGCGACATCATCAACTGAGCAGGTTTCAGCTGCAAGCACAGCAATGGCTGCAACAAAAATGGCGGACACTAAGTACCCATCTCCTTTGACAACATCAGCTTTAACGAGACCAGCTGGTCAGCATTCAACCAGTGGCTCAAGTATTGAGTCGACCACCAGTGATCTGATGCCGACGTCCGCTGTAAGCAGCCATGGCAGCACTGGTGTGTGGACTTCAGCATTTCCAAGTATGCAGAGAACAGATGGTTGGTCAACAATGCACTCAATAACCTCAGCAATAGTATCAACAACAAACATTCCAGAAACTGGGTTCACATTCGTCAGTTACTCAACTGATGGTGACATTCGACTATCATCGTCAGCAGCAGCAGCTAAATCCAATGAATTAACACTTGGCAGCAGTTCATCTACTGATTTAAGCAGCAGCATCATTGGTTCCTCAAGTGTCTCAGGTAGTACAGCCACGAGCCACCCATCACCATCAGCCGGTCTTGCTCAGTCAGCTCAAACTACCGCGACAAGCAGTAAAACTTCATTAGCAACTGATGCACCAACAACTCAGTCAACACTAAACCAGCAATCCTCAGGGTCTGACTCAACTACAAAACAAAATTTTTCATTAATTGTCAGCTCAACCAGTCCCCCAGCTGCCACATCAACTATGGCTGAAATTTTACGGACTGTCGCAACTCGGCCATTAACTGCTGATCCTCAAACTGAAGCAGCTGCATCTATATCAGCAGCATTCACATCAGTAGCCACATCTGCAGCAGCCTGGGCTGGTCCAAGCAAAGCAGCAGAAATGACTGCTTTGATGCTGCAATCATCAGCTGCAACTCGAGAAACTTCACTAATAGCAACAATCGGGGCATCTTCGGACTACAGCACAATAAGTTCACAAACAACACCAACTGCAAACAAGGCTGAGTCAACAACAGCTTCAAGCAGCATTGTCAAGTTTGAATCATCGTCATTCAAGACCATTGAGACAACTCAAAGCACTTCAACACCTAAGTCACTGACAACATTGAGCCTTGGAACTACAACTGGTTTGCTCAATTTTTTGTCTAAGTTTACAATTTACACAGTTTAAGAATCTAGGCTCAATTGAGATTCCCAGCTATTAATTAACTTAATTATTGTGGTAAGAAAGTTGATGATGTTAATTTATAACAATTGTGTCAATAGTGTCAATAACAAAAATAATTAAGGATACTTTGAATTTAGAACCCAGCTGTCCTGTTGACTACACCCAATATGGCAAAGTGTGCTACAAAAGATTTCTGCCATACAAAGACCCTGGTCAAGATCAAGGCTACAAGTACAAGCCCTACAACAATGACAGCTCATCCAATGTAATCAATCAGCCTGTGACCTATCAGCAAGCAAGGAGCATCTGTAAAGCAGAGGGAGCCACAATGCCTGTCATCACAGATATCAGTCAATATGTGAGATAGTCAGCAATTAAAAATAGTGTCATTAATAATAATTAAATGATAATAAATAACAAATTATAATTTTATTTATAAGGCATATTTGATCAATTACATCAAACCATATCAATTCTACTGGCTGGGATTGGATGCCCTGAGAGCACCACTGCAAACTGGGGCTCTGCCATACTACACCTGGGCAGACAACTGTCCAATGAATGCCCCTGGCCATTATGGGTAAGTTCCATTGTCATAATAAATGTGGCATTATAAACAGCAATATATTAGTCCATTCAATAATTGCAAACTTGAACTATAATCGTTTATAAAATAATAATTTGATAATTTGAGCAAATGGGAGCCATATCAGCCAGACCAGCAGAACTTCACAGTTGTCAAGGCAGCCACAGTCATGAACATCTACTACTGGTTTGACACCGACCCGCAAGTTCGATGCTGCATCATCTGCGACATCGGTCTCTACTCCGGTAACTCTTGAGTTAACTTTGTCAATTAAAAACTCCATGAGCTCCAAAACTGAATGACACTTCCAGGTCAACAGGTCCCAACATCAGTTACTGCTAGGAATGGTACCAAGTACAATGTATTGAGTAGCTCCCAATATCCGGCCACGAGCACAACAGTACGATACGTCATCCTGCTTGACATCACTTCAGCCACATGGTTCGAGGCTCGAGACATTTGCCACGGCCTGCAGCAGCTGGACAAGACAACCATTGCCATGGAGTCAGGTGAAACAATGTTTCACAGTCAGGTCATGACTATGACAGGGACTAAGTATGACCACTGGTGCTTTCACATTGGTAAAAAACACTTTTGTAAAAATAAATTTAGAACTTTTTATTGTATGTTTCAAATTTTACTTGGCCAGGGATCCACCTGGTGCATGGCCAGAATGAAGTGGGGTTTTACCAGGGGCTGGATGGTGCCAACCTGACCATCAACCACTGGGCTGACAACAACCCCACATTTGGCAGTCAGCTGTGTGCCAATGTCTGGTCAGGCTTTGGTCAATGGGCCGATGATGACTACTGCAACAATGAAAAGCCGATTGTTGTTTGCCAGCGGTCACTGGTGGATACCAGCTGCAGGGATGCCACAACCAAACCTGCAAGTAAGGTCCCCAGACTCAGGTCTGGCCAATGACCAAAACTGTGATTAGCACTTGCCCGAGTCCTAAAAAATATCAACTCTGGCTTTGGGTGCTAGTTACAGCATGGCCTACTGGTTCTACCATTCAAACTCATGCATTTTTTTGACAGATGCCAGCACTTTAGCAAAGAACCCTGTGGTAGCAACTAAGATTACTAAGACTGATGTTGCCACAACTGGCAGTGTCCCAAAAGGTTTGGCTTGAACAAATAAATTACTCTTCCACTTAGCTTATCACAAACATGGAGAACAATCTTAATGTCATAAATTATTATAGATTGATAAAAGTTATTATAAATTATAAGTTAATAATGGATGCACATCATCTTTCAGTCTGCCCAGCTGGCTACATACTCAGCTCCAGCAGCTGCTACAAGCTGCTTGCTGCCCAGAATGCCTCCTACCAACGTGGTAAAGGACTCTGCCAGAATGAACAGGGGGCAACATTGCCAATCATCAAAACCATTGATCAATGGGTATGTGGCACCTAATCTCTTTCTAAAGTTCCCACAACCTTATCAAATAATTTTTTCCCAAAGAACTTTCTGGTGGACTTTGTCAACCAGGATGGCTCCTACCCCAGGTTCTGGCTCGGCCTCGACGCACTGCAGGACCAGTCGGCAGCCTACCCGCTGCCGTACTATCAATGGAACGATGGCCGGAACATGAGCGACAATGCTACTGGCTACTACATGTAGCTATATGCCAGCCAAGGCCAAACTTTTAAGAATTTGTTTTTGATTTAGATGGTTTCTATAAAATTCTGGCAATCAAGAATCAAGTTTCTACAAATAATTTGAACCTTTAGCCAGTATAGAAGTTTGTCCAAATGATGAGCCCGATTTTGGAGCATGAAGAGCTTTATACAATAGAGATCTGGCTCTTTTTTTAATTTCAGGATTTTTTAGGAAATTTTAGATTTTTGAATTTTAAATTTTGTAATATAAAATGTTAATAAGTTCATACAAAATTATAAATAATAGAAATACATTATGATTGAATTATGAAAAATTACATTTTAAAACCTGTTTAGGCTCAAAAACCCAGCTCATGATTGAACAAACTTTGATACTAGCCAGAAATTTAGTTCAAATCTTTTGTGAAAAGTTGAAACTTGACTGTTACAATTGTTGTAGGAAGCATCTGAATCTCAAAAAAATAGTTAAGAGCTTAGCCTTGCATTAAAATCTTTAATTATTATCATAACTAATTATTATCTTTAATTATCTCAAAAATTAGTCTGTGACCTTTTGACTTTCCAGAAACTGGAAGTTTGACCAGCCAGACCAGGTGCACTTCAACATTGTCTGGTCAAAGTGTGATGCAAAAACCAAGAATTGCCTCTGGTACGATGACGCGCTGCACGATGCCACAGCAGCGCCATTTTGTGCTTCAGGTATACTATCAAAACTCAAACAACAAGGCTATAAGGGCAACTCCATAGCATTGCTAGTTAAACATTAAAACTAAAACAACGCTCATTACTCAGTATCCATAACAAACCCGATGGTAATTGACTCATAGCATTTTACCTTGACACAATACTCCCGCAAGCCGTTTGACCGGCTGAGGTTATTGACGTTCATTTCAGCTATGGGTTCAGGGTAGGCATCACCAAACGTTCTTCTGCTTGAGAATTGGTTTCCCCAATTTCTTTTTGCCAACAGCACCCAAGTTGCCCCGAATGTGTTCACCCACCACTCAAGCACTGACTCGGCCCAATGTTGACTTAACTTTGCAGATTTGACGGGATGCAGTGTTTTCAACGTAATCAGGCCGTTGGCCAACATGCTTATTACAGTGAAACCTGTCTAAGCCGGAACTGAGTCTGTTCCTAAAAAAATTCCGGTTTAGACAGTATTCCGGCTTACACGGTCTGGAATACATATAAATCCTATTAAGCAGTCCAGGCTCTGGCGCCCGTCTAAGGCAGGTTTCCGCCTTAGATAGTCCGGCTTAGACAGGTTTTACTGTATTTCTGTCTGCAGAGAACAGGCTACCGAACGGCACCCAAGTCAGGACAGCTGACGGCAAAGGCTATCAGATATCAGCAAGTGGCATCATATCGGTCCAGGTACCCCGGCGATACGTGTTCACCCTGAGCGCCAGTGTCCGCTGGGACACGGCCCGAGACATCTGCCAGACCGTCGTCGGCGTCGGCCAGACAGGCCTGGTCATGCCCAGGAGCCAGGAGGAATGGCGGGGCATGAGCAGGCTGATGGGGTCCGGGCAGGCGTTCTTCATAGGTAGGTGACCCAAAAGTTAAATTAAAGGGTCAATGTTCCCAGGGTGTGAGGGCACTCTGTACCTGAAAAAAAAAACTGAAACTTCTTGCGTTAGTTTTGCGGACCCGGGTCACTGCAAGTCGACGTAATATGTCTCTGTTGAGTCCCGTCAACAGCTGTTTGACAAGCTGACTTTATTTATATTCAGATAACACTTTATTTCAGCTCTGGGTCCAGAATAGGCAGACCTAACTGTTCCTTTGTAGTTATAGCCAGTGGTTAAACCATGATTAGCCTTCTTCGCTTTGATCTATAGAAAGATCTAGGTCTACAAAATACTCTGTCTGAGAACAACTTCGGCTGCTCAGTCTTGGAGTGGTTATTGACTATTCCTCTTTGATCACTAGACCCCTGGCCTTTATTACTACCAAGTTAATGTCCAACTAAAGATTTTGGAGCCACATTCGTATTCTCATAACTCATATCTGCGTTCAAGAGCAGCCAGTATCAATGGTTTATATATTAAAAATCCGAGTGGCCTGACCTGAATCAAACCGGGGAAGGTCTGCACCAAAGCATGAGTGCTAAGCCACTGGGTGACCAACAGCTTCTGCCTGGTATGCTGCAAGGCCCTATCCATACCTGATAGATTATGAGTATGACGTTGACTTGCCTGAGTGATTATGTACCTATAGCCTTCAAACTTTTCACCCAGTTATACCAATGACCTTTGAGGCAATGACCCAGCCACTGATAACTGGAATTTCTTGGAAACTTTTAGATAACGGATTTTTTTAAAGATTTTACCCAATGAGTTGTCATCGGGCAAAATTCCATTGCGAAATCTCCAGATAAAGAAAACATTTTGATGATAACGACCCACCCCAATGGCTGAATCCTAGCGAGGGCGGATCAAAGTTTGAAGTTTTCTTTCTGTAAACCAGGAGTCCAGCTGGTGAATGACGAGACGAGGCTGCAGGACTCGTACTACCAGTACATCGATGGCTCGAACATCACTCTGACAAGCTGCTGGGCAGACAGCTATCCACGGCTGACCGTGGAGAGGTGTGTCGGCGTGTTCACTAGGGGTGCGCCGGCGGTGGCCTACGATCGATTCTGCGATAAATACGATTCGAGAATCGTCTGCGAGAAACCTCCGTCCTAACTCCCAAACCACAGTATTCTACTTGTCGATTTAGTTTGGTCTGTTTGGGTTTATCGATGTGTGTTTTATCGATTTTATTTATCGATATCAAGGCACAGTGACGTTATCAGTAATTAATTTTGGGACGGGTGCTGAACCAGATGACAGCAGACAGTCTAATTGTCAATATACTGTATAATTGTATTTATCGACATGTATATTGTCAATATTTTTTTTTCGATATCGATATATCGACTCCTGTTCAATTGCCTGTCAATCTTAAATATTTTCGATTTCTATAACAAATCAGACAAGAGACAATATTTTTCAAAGTTAAAAAATCGACAAACAAAATCTTTATTTCACCATTTATCTCAAGTAATATATACTTGGTTGATAAAAACGCAATACGAAAAATCGCATATGAACCTATATAATCCTCAAAACTTCGATTTCTGTTATGCACAATATACAAGCAAAAAGAGTTGAAATAACACTTTTGATTGGATTTATAACAAGTTTCTTGTATAGGCTGGGCACTTTTGAAAGATCTGACAAAGGTATGCCGCCATTTATTTTTCATAGAAACCGGTTTTTCAAGCCCAGTTGTAAATGGTTGACAG
The DNA here is from genome assembly GCA_034694345.1 of Allopauropus danicus. Lineage (NCBI taxonomy): Eukaryota > Metazoa > Arthropoda > Pauropoda > Tetramerocerata > Pauropodidae > Allopauropus > Allopauropus danicus. The sequence continues at coordinate 11,168 of JAQFYF010000006.1, forward strand.
CGGTAATCCGTGAGATCTTTTTAAGAGTGACCAATCTATACCTTAACATTATGCTGAAACAATAGTCCAAAATATTTTAATTGGGGCTTCAGTTATTTGTTAGCAGCTCTCGCCTGAAAATTATATATAATCAGTTAATAATTATATTCCAGTGTATTTCAACAATTTAATTAATTTACTTAGTATATTGTAAATTTATCTAATCATGATCGATAAAATTACAAGTAAATGATAACTGAAGCCCCAATCAAATATAACAAAAAGAACCAAAAATAGACATAAGTTATTACTATAGTGAAATATAGATCTCAGTCTATTTTGGGTCAACTAACAATCTACAATGTAGAGTTGAACTTGGAATGTTTACGAGTTTATGACAGTGTGAAAACTTGAACACAATAACAATGTAATTAATTCCTGTATGTTCTGCTAACATTTTAATTGATAGTTTTTAATTAGCAATCCCATTAGACTAATTAATTATTTAATTTAATCAAACCTTATTTGGCCAATTAAATTAATCAATTAATATTTTTGTCCTACATTTAGCTCTAAGAATATTTATTGGTCAAATACACATCAAAGATTAATTGAAAAATAAACTTTTAAAAATCATAAGCGACAAAACTGTTGTACTGGCACTGTAGTTCCTGCTAAATAAGGCCCCACTTTGGGTGAATATGAATTAATTAAATCAATTAAAAATGATCTTAATTAATCAATTAATAACAAATTGTAATATTGTCAAGATGTTGTAATGGTTTCATGCAAGTCCCAAAGTGCACATCACAATAACGGAAATTATGATTATAGTAAACATTTTCATTATTGATAAGCAATATAATTATTAATTAATTAATTAAATTTTATAACTTCTTAATTAATCTAATTTAATTGAACAATATTATTCCATTATTGTGATAGCCAAGTGACTTAATAGTTTTCCTTTAAATTAATATTTAATTAATATTAATTTATTGTTTTCAATTATTCTATCTTATTTAAAGTTTGAAAAAAATATAAATTATCAAAAATTAATATTATTTAATTGCTAATTAAAACCTTTGATATGGATAGAATAATTGAACTGAAACATGAGTGAGAAAATGACAATTATAAACATTGGTGACAAATTAATAATTATGTTGATACGTTTTTGGCACAATTATATTAATTTGCATTGAAATAAAATATTTTCAAAATATGCGTCCGAGTTCTGAATTTAAATGCCAAAACAATTTTATGTGAAATGAAAAGAAGGTCATTTAAATATGAATCTGGTTAAATTTAACCCTACATTTAAATTCATTAAAACAAGACAAAACCGGATCTAGTCAGTGTAAAGACACCGTAGCAGATTTCATGATGGATTATTTTAAGTCGATTGATTCAATGAATCATTAAAATCGATATCAATTCTCTTAAAATACAAAAAAAGAGCCATTAACTTGTAAGGCTTGCACAAAGAGAAAAATTTAATCGAATTAAAATAATTCCAGCCCGAGAACTGCTCTAAGGATACTTTCAATCACAAACCGGTCTTTTTTTCAATTCATTTTATCTCTATCTCAAAATGAAATTTAGATTATTAAAAATTTTCATTCATGAAGAAGATAATGAAAACTTAACTAGCCTATAGACTGGTTTGCAACTGAATGTAAACTAAAAACACAGAAGAGAAAACAAACTGGCAGTGACAAGAGACTAAAAAAACACAATTGTTGGAGGATTCGTGCAGATTCACTTTTTGTCTGATTTTCGGACAATATAGGATAGTTGTCTGAAAAATCAGTCACTTATTCTCAGCTCGAATCCCCCTCCTAAAAATAAAACAAACACCAACAATGAATATTTGATCTCAGCAGCCAAAATCCCAAACCACAAAAATAGTCTTCAAAAGCACTTGATTTTTTCTACCACGAATATTATACAGTTTAAAATAACCGCCGATAGATGGCACCACCGGTCCGCGGTCACCCGATATTGTACTTGATCGCCTCCTCCTCGGTGATCACCGAGTGCCTCAGTTTGTGCCGCGGCGGGGTTTGCGCCACCCTCGACGCCGGCGGCCGAGGGACTAGACCCCGGTCGAGCTGCTGGCCGATGTTGCGCAACGCCGGCGGCTGGTACCGCGCCGGCAGCGGCGCCGGCGGTTGGGGCACGGGCGGTTGGGGCGGTGGCGCCGCCGCCGCCACCGACGACGACGACGCCGGCGACGGTTGCTTGCCGAAGAGGAAGCACTGCGGCTTGGCGGCAAAGTCGGTGCTCTTCAGCGGCTTGCCGTTGCGGTTGAAGCCGACGTAGAGCGCCGGGTCCATCGCCGACTGAAGCTGGATCTCGTGACGCTCCGGGTCCATCAGCTCGCGGAACTGGCAGTGGACTGAGTTTCCGTGGTACTGTTCATAAAACAAAACAAAACAAAACAATTAATTAATTAATTGGTACTATTAGTAGACTAATAATTATTAGTAATTATTACAATAATTCAATAGAGTGTCCACCCCAAACCCAAACAATCAACTTCGGATTGGCGAATCAAAATAGGGATCAGTGCTAACAGCCTACCTGAAAGGCATCCTGCAGTTATCGGATTTTAATTCTGGGCTACAGCCTACAAGATCAGATAGACACACTCATGCCACTGGTCAATATAAATACACGTACTAAATGTCATTTCTGTATATATTATGAGCAGTCATTGCCGGCATTATCTCGTTTACTTATATATTTGGCAGAAATTTTTCTTTGTGAAAACGTCACTATGCCTTTAATCTAAGCAAACAAGGGTTGGTATAATTTTAGTTTCAGCTTTTAAAGTACCCCATCAGTCACAATCAAATTGGGCTGGATGTCACACAGTATGCAAACAAATGTCGGGTTGGTTAGAGCAAAAAGTGCCGCCAAAAGCTCGGTTATATTTAAGTTAAAGTAAATCCTCGGTTATACGGAATCTCATCATTGTCAAATTTTTTCCTTATAAGAAGCGAACAAATACCTTATAAACAAGGTTTCCGCACAACTGAGGTTTTACGGTATATTTCCACCTCCGAGTTTCCCATTGTTGAACTTTTGTGAAACACAATACACCCCGCCAAAAAGTTTAACTTACTGTAAAACCTCTCCTGTACAAAACCTTAGTTATGCAAAAATCTTGTTTTAAAAACATTAGTTTCTTCTCATTTAATTCATTAATCATAACTAATTTTAAATCCAACCTGTTATGCAGAAATCTAACTTATAAGAAATTTTTTGATGACCAAATTCCGTGTAACCGAGGTTTAACTGTATTTTTATTAATTTCTTTGAAAAATGAAAGAAGTTGGAAGGCATTACCTTTGTGGTTGGTTTTTTAAAAACTGTTTTTGCGACTTTTTAATTGTCAAACCCGATTTATTATTATTTCAGTTTTCAGTTTTGGTATATAGGAAAGAAGAAAAGTTGAGAGAAATTAAATATTAAACGCAAACATATGAATATAATATAACAACAAAGAAAAGTTATTTCTGTTTAACCAAGGGTTTTGTGTTTCTTTCTGCACTCAAAAACTGCAGGTTGCCAAAAGTGAGCAAATTTGAAATTATAAAGAGAGTATATTTGGATAATGAATTATTTTATTACACACCCAAGAAAAGAATATGATTATTATTATTATTATTTTTGTATTTAAATTTAATTTTAATTTTTTTAATATCTACAAATATATATCAATGGCCAAGACTATGAGAGCTCCGCAACTACGTAATAATCAACCGATAGAAGAGACAATTTTCTAAGCAAGTTACGCATACTTGCGATTTTTGTTCCTCGATGCCAGCAGCACAAAAATTAAGCTAGCTTAACTTTGGCGGTCAAACAGAATGTGGCATATGTTACATAGGTAGGCTGTTGGCACTTTGTGCTCACATTTGTCAGCCCTGTACTCTACTTGATACTTTTAATGGGTTCCATGTCCCCCCTGGTTTCGGCTCATCAGACAAACAAACTCCAAACCAACAAACCAACAAAAAGCTAAATTTAACAGCAACAATAAAAATCAGCCACCCTTACTATGATTTTTATTAACCCTGAGCTCGCCAATTTTCATACCTTCATGAATCCATATGGACTACAGTGAAACCTCAGCTATACGAAATTGTAGCAAAAACACTCAAACATTAAGGCCTGTAGTGCCCCACACCTCAATAGCAATTAGTGTTAACGTTTTCTAAACAACTTATGAATTATTTAGAATCAGTTGCTTGAATTTTTTCCAACAGCACAAAGTTGTTCCAACAGACAATCCTCTCAAATACTGACTCGGCCAAACGTAGCTTAACTTTGCAGGTCTAACAGAGTGCAGTGTTTTCTACTTAAGCGGGCCGTTGGCATATGGCAGATTTCATTATCAGCATCAATAACTACAAAAATCGTGAAAAAGCAAGGTTTCGGCATAACTGGGGTTTCGTCAAAGCAAGGTTTTACTGCATCTAAAGGTCTATTCCAACAATGGACAAGAATCATTTTTACATGGCTCAATTCACCCAATT
>JAQFYF010000007.1:0-14272 GCA_034694345.1 Allopauropus danicus
AAATTTTTTGTTGCTGATAACTGATAAGTGATATCTTCAATATGCCTCTAACAATGATGAACTCAGAAACCCGAACCTTAATGGCAACTTGAATCCGCTCGCCGTTGTCCGACGTCCACACGCCCTGCTGAACCACCCCGAACTCGCCGACGCCCAGCTCCTTGAGCACGGCAATGCTCTCAACCGGGATGATGTGACGGACGGACATGCCGGTGACGGTCGGCTGCGCGAACGCCGACGCCGCCGCTGCGTGATGCTGCTGCGTCGCCGGCGGTGAGTAACCGGCCGCCGCGTCCTGCTCCGACCGCTTGCCGGGGAGAATTATCTGCCGGAACTTGCGCAGGTACGTCTGCGGGAAGTTCTTGCCGTAGAATTTCTTCAGTCGGCGCATCTCGGGCTTGGTCATGCCAATGCCGGCCAGGTCGTCATCATCGACGTATTTCAATTGTGCCGCCGTTAGCACCTAATTAAAATAAATAATTAATTAATAATTAACTATTGATTAATCAAGGATGCCTTGAGCCGCAGATGGAGATCGTTAAAGTACTGCTGGAGCTCAGCCTGGACGAGGAAGTCGTAGAGACTAAGCTGCCCGGGCGACGAGTTCAGCGTCAGCGTGCTGGAATTGCAGCTGCTGTTCTGGCTGCCGACCGACGGCGAGTACGGTGACGGCGGCGGCAGTGAGCGGCTTGGCGAGTGGGACGTCATTGTCGTCGGTGGACTATAGTCTATAGCCGCTCCGATCGAATCACCAAAACCTATAAAATCATTATCTTGGTTATTACAATTTGCAATCGCCTCAAAAATTTCAGAGTTTGTGGAGAACAAAATACACAGTCAGCAGGTTTTGTTTATGCATGAGAGCTTATGCAAAGCCCAACCAGTTTGATGTAATGAAAATAATGAATCAATGCAGTGTTTTTAATAGCATAACATATGCATGGTTTTTTCTTCTACTCAGAACACAAATATTTATCTGGTTCAATGATAACAAGTAACAGCAATTTTTTTTTAATGGCTAATGCTATCCATTTTTAGGAAAAAGGAGAAAAAATTTGAAAAAAGCAAGAGTGCTCAAGCAGACATGGAAATTAATTGGGCCAGAAAAAGCTATTTAACCTTCGAGAGATATATAGGAGATAGGAGTGCACTTTAAAAATAGGCTTTGGAAAAATAGTTGGCTAAAGTTCAGCTTGGTGGCATTTCTGAGGCATAAATAATAAGAGACAGAATTTTGTTGAGCATTTTTTAGCCTTCCTGGTTTGGAAAAGTTCAAGAATTTGCTGCGCCCCCAGTCCCCTGACAATCAAAATTACAGAGCTTGTTTAGCAAATAATATTTAGTTAATTTACCAAGCCCTATATTAGCCATTACTACAGGTCAGAGTCTAATATTTATTTATCAGTCTCATTTGTGATGGATAAATTATACTAATAATTTTTAAATGCGATTACATAGGAAAGATGAGCTGATGTAAGGCAGTTTACTCCGAATTGATCAGAAATTATCCTTCTGGGAGTTTTCATTGAAAAATTGTAGAATAGTGTTCACGTAAAGCATATCAATTTCATCCTTGTAGTAATGTGTCATTGGACAGATTAGAGCAGTCAAAGTCCATTGGCCTAATATAAAATCCCATCATAAACAATAAATAAAATATCCATATAATAAAATATAAAGATACAGTATAAAATTAAGTCTAATTATTAATTCTCTCCCATGGGCTAGCTAGGCACCATCCTCCCATTGACTCGCCTTCCAACCATACTGTGAAGCAAATAGAGATATAAACAATAAACAAAACTGCAATCCTAAATGGCAAATGCTAAATGTTCATAAAATATTTTGTTTACAAATGCAAAAGTGCTAAAAAAAATGAAAATTTGATACAAAAACTACCGTACTTTGCTGATTATTTCCCGGCCATCAATCGGTCGGATCACATCGACGTCGTTCTGGCATAACCCCTCCGGCCGTCTAGTCACCGGGCGGATCGTTGAGCCGAGCCGGCGGATCAAGCACTGTACTGATTCACGGTGAACAATGCGTATTGCGTACCATACAAAACCCGTACAAAACACACTAACGGGAGCAATGCTTCATTTTAATTTTTTATTATTTCTTTATTTTTGTTTTGTTTGTTTTTGTGAGCAACTGCTCATTTTTCCCGGTAGAGAGCACCGCTGCAGCGGTAGAAAAACTACAATTCATAAATCATAACTATCCAATCACTTTAATCTGGTCTATAACCAGCAAATTCAGGACTGTTATAGGTCACTCCTTAAATAAATTTAAATTTAAATTTGGTATTAATTAAGCATGCATCGTTGTTAATTATATTTGTTTAAAAAACAATTTTTGTCAACTTAAAACCAATAAAAAATTTAATTTAAACTTATTTCGAAGAGAGACTCATATCTGTTGCCACTTATAAATCAACATTTGATTAAATATAATATGTCAGTAATCACAAAACAATTTTTATTACGAAAATAATCACAAATTTTACAAATTTCAACCATGCCAATCTACCATTCTAAACCGATTCCATACAATAATGCCAACAATTTTGGTTTCAAATATTTGCTAAATAATATTTTTCTTTCACAGATAAAACAACAAAACTAAGAAATTAACAACACAAAACAAACAATAGGTTATTGTTAAATAATGTTAACTAAGAAATTAAACAATTACATCAGACTTTTATAAACCTATATTGTGCAAGACAGACTAAAACTTAGAACACGGAAAGGTGTAAGATCTTTTATCCGGGCAACTTACAGTCTCTACATTGCATTGAAGTGAAACATACAAATCTTAATATAAAATTGTGCAAATTTCAAGGACTAAGATTTCAAACTGATTGTTGACAATACCTGGTAACAAAAACTCAAAAAGCAAAGGCTCGAAATATTATGAGTTCAAACACAAATCACAAACGGATAATGACTACCAACAAAACAAGTACTTAAAAGTTTCTTAACTGCTTCGAAAACAATTGTATTATCAAAATTATGCCCTAGTTTTTCGTTTAAGTTTTCATTTGGTTTTACGTGGAATAGCACTTTTGCTGACAATGCCACAGGGTACAGAGTACAGAAGTTATGTCAATTTAATTTTTTGTCATAGTGGCCCTCCGGCTTAAATAAATTTAGATTAAATTTCATACTCCCTCCATGTTAATCCAAACCAAATAATTTTTTTACGAATTTGTTTTCTTCACATTAATGTGAAGTGAATAGAAAATTTAAATTTATTTGAGCGGGAAGACTACTCATATCTTGGAGTGCAATAACCCAGTTATATCGAGAGCTCTAAACCACCGTCTCGCTGCTACTGCGCTTCCGACCTTCGGGACTGAGCTCCTTCTTGCCGGTGGTCGGCAGACTCCCGGCGCTGTCGTACTTCTGCACCGGCGCCACGACGAACGGCTCCGACGTGACGGCCTGCAGCGGGTACCCCAGATCCCGGCGCCGCTGCTCCTCGCTGATCACCGTCACCCGCGTCCGAGAACCCACCGACTCCGGCGAGTTCGCCTCGGACCCGGAGCTCTGCGTTAACGACAGCTCGACGGCGGCGGCCGTCGGGGTCAGGTCGTCGTGGAAGTCGACCGACTTCCGCGATGGTGACCCGGCCGACGCCCCGACCAGTGGCGCCGATTCCATCATCGTCTGCACGGACAGTTGTTGTAGGTCCTTGCGCTCGATCGACTTCTTCAACGACGACTTCCGTGACATCGGCCCGGAGGCGAGGGAGCTGACCGAGCCGGACTGGCCCGCCGATGGTTGCTTGTCGCCGCCAGTGAACGTGCCGACGATGCGGTTCTTGAGCCGGGACAGTTTGTCGAAGCTGGACGAGGAGGTCATCCCGTCGGACTTGCCCGAGGCGGACCGGCCGCGCTTGTTGTCGGTCTGAACGATGACCGGGTAGCGGCCGGAGGCGATCAGCGCGTTACCGTCGTTATCGTCGCCGTAGTCGCGGCAGCTGGCGTTCGAGACGATGGAGCTGGCGATCGACGAGACGGAGTTGCGCTTTTGGCGGCTGACCGGCGACATCGGCGGGGAGGAGCCGCCGATCTCCCATTTCACCTTAGGCGTGCTCGCATCTGAAATAACTTTAATTAAAATAACTGATCATTTAAACCAATTATAACCAACGATACCTCGGGAAGCACCCTCGGTCGCCTCGCGGACAACCCTCCCGCCGCGGTTCGACGGCGAAATCGGCGGCGTCACCAGGTAAATCACGTCCGTGTCGCGGCTCGGAATATGCAGCTCGCTCGGCCGGTCCATCGCCGCCGCGTACAACTCCGCCGGGCCGCCGCTCTCCTCCGGGTCCGACAGAATCGGCGACAGCGTCGTCGACGAAGTCGGCCGCGGGATGCTCGGACGCGGCGTCGTCGAGATCCCGGCCGAGTCGATGATGGCCATCGTGTCCTCCTGGGCCTCTTCGTTCAGCGTCTGCAGCACGCCGCAGATCATCTGGTCCTCCATGGTCACCTGATCACCGGCCGATCGAGGGTAAGAACAGGGTTTGGGTTAGTCACGGGGGTAAGAGATTGTTTCGAAACAAAACTAAGAATTAATCTCGGGACTGTGACTGTCTACTGCGGGCCTAGGTCGCTTTTGAAGCGACGGGTTCGCCAGAGATGCCTCGCTGGGTTAAGCGGCTGCTGTGTGTTAGTATTCATTTCCGTCAATTCAACAACAACAAACCCCAAAACCATGCAAAGAATAGAAGACAACGAATTAATACATTTTAATTCCAGGCCTTTTTCTCTTTCACCGGTAATTCATCAAAACTGTTCCGTCAGTTCTTTGAAAACATAAATATGTAAGCCACAACCCCCAGCCCAACTGCCCGTATGGGGACAGAATAGGTTGGACACTTTTAAGAGATCTAAAGAAACGCCACTGTCATTCATTCCCAATTATGCTTGCAAACCAGTACCTGGCAAAATGAATGGCGGCAGTGTTTTGTCAGACCTTTTAAAAGTAAATAAGGTATACCTGTTTCTCGAGCGTGTTCTGATGGGCGAACCGTTTCCCGCTGGACGACCGGGCCACCTCCTGGCTCTTGACGCTCCCCGATTTGTCCGACTCGTACGACAGGCCGAGGAACTGCCGATCGCTCGTCGACCGCGAGCTCCCGCCGCTGAGGTTGTGCTCCCGCGACGACGGCTTCGTGTCGCCGCCGGACGCCGCCTCGACGACGACGGGCTCCGGCGGCTGCGACGTCGACGGGTCGAGGTTCGGCTTGGTCGGGACGCGCGGCAGGCCGCTGAACGACGGGAGGCGGATGGTTCGGGTGGTCGGTGCTTCGGCCGACTGCAGCTGATGGCCTTCGACCTCCTGCTGGCGGAGGGTGAGGATGGCGATGCGGAAGAGCTCCCAGTCGCCGAAGGTCATTTGCAGGGCCTGTTTAATTACTAATTAATCAAAATAATTAATTAATTTAAGGATGGTTTAACCTGTTTGAGCTCGCCGACGTCGCAGTTCATCAGGACTCGGCCGTTGATGTTGTTGGCGATGACCGTGTCGCGGTACTTGGGCATTTGGTTCCGGTCAATGTTGTCGAGGTGGGTCAGCAGGTCGACGATGTCGCCGACGGTGAGTTCGGTCAATTTCTTGCCGCTCGTCTAAATTAATCAATCAATTAATTAAATAAGAAATTTTTCTAGCATTTTATTAATGAGTCGTCTTACATGTGGCACGGGGAAATTCCGTCCGATGAACGGCGCCGGCTGCTGGGGCTGCTGGTGGTAGAACCCGCCGCCGGCCTGCCAGTGGAACGGGTTGACGTACCCGTGACCGATAACCGGGTCCGCGCCGAGGCCGACGGCCTGCTGGTAACCCCGTTGGATGTTTGCAAACTACGATCGGGATAATTAATCAATTAACTAGAGCTAGACGTCTAATCATCAAATTGGTTGGTTACGTTTGGTCGGTTGAACAAGCCGACGACCGGCGGCGACACCTCGGCCGCGGCCGCGCCGAACCACGGCTGAGGCTTCGCCGGCTGCATCCGCCGGCCGGCCGCCGGGTTTGTCGTCGGGTCGAACTTCATCAGCTCCTCCCAGTTCTGCTGCTCCTCTGTTTAAACAGTAACAAATTTTTTATTTTAACTAATTAATATAATTTAATAACTGTTTACCCTTGATTATCTTCCGGATGTAGGGATCGAGGCTGATCGTGAACGGCAGGAACATCTTGAGATGGGCGACTTGGAGGCTCGACTTGTGGAACGATAGGAAAATCTCGAACTTCCTCTCGTCTCGATCGATCTCCAGCATCGGCTCGATGTCCTTCGATAACGGGACGTTCTTCTTCACCCTTGAGTATACTCGATATATCGAATAGCCAGAACAACTTTAACCGGCTGGTTCAATTACTTATCGTAGATGGATTTCAACGGCACGGCGTCTTCAAGCTCGTCTTCCAGCCGCTCGTAGTAGAGGATAATCCACGAAGTTCTGTACGGCCACTGCTCGGTTATGTTGACCCACGATGCCAAATGATACCAATTAAACTCCATGTTAAAGGCCTTCAGCAACCGACCTTTAATTCATTTATAATTAATTAATTAGCTAATTACTTAGTTATGCGGTTACCGGTGATGTAGACGACGTTCATCAGCCGGCGCATGCTCCGCGGGTTCACGTCGCTGAAGTAGTCGTCGGTCAGCAGGACTTTGGTCAGGTCCTGGGCGGCCGTCACCCGGTAGATGTTGCTCATGCTGCTGGCGATGCTGTCGCTGGTCTTCAGCCGCTTGCTGCGCATCTGCTGCTGACGGACTCGGTCAGGGATCGACATGCTCGACTCCGATGACATCCGCCTCGACAACTTCAACAATATCAATTAATTAGCCAATTAATTAATTAGTTCGTTGGTTAATTTACGCCGAAGGAGACGTTCAGCGTGACGTCCTCCCCCCACGGGTTCGTGGGACGCCGCTGCATGAACGCCGTCGCCGTGTTCTGCGCCGACTGGACGCGCCGCAAACCCGAGTTCTGCAGGAAGAAGGGCAGGTGGATTATGTTGCGCAGGTAGTCGTGGCCGTTGATGCTCGAATCGTGGAAGACCCGGTGGATGTTCGTCTCGATGGCCTAGTTAAATCAATTAATTAATTAATTAATCAATTAAATTGTGAAACACCAATTACCTTGATGATGATGTGCGGATCAATCGCCAGAATCGTAATGAACGGCAGCTGCGCGTTCGAGAAGAGGAGATGGACCGTGTCCAAGTTATGAAGAACCTGTTCAACCAACCTTTATTCTCCAGATCGCGGGTTTAAGGCTGCTTAATCAAACCTTGTCCTGCTCGCAGCTATCCAAGCTATCGACAACGATGACGACCCTGGACTGGTTCCCGGTGAATGCGTCCAAGCACCGGACCATATCGGCCACGAGTTGAACATTCGCCTGCAGCGGCTGCAGCAGCAGACTCGCCATCCCCGGCCGTCCCTTCGTCTCCGAGTCCTCGGCCTCCTTCGCCGCCCGGGCGATCCGCCGCTTCGTCGGGTAGCAGACCGTCGCGACGACACGAAACAGCGTGCAGGCGTTGGCGACGATGATTACAGAGACCACCGTCAGGATGAGCAGCAGGACCGGGGTGTACGGCGAGCTGAACCGGCCGTTGGACCGGTTGTCAGTGCGAGTGACGTTGGTCCCGAGGGTCGTTTCATCGGTCGAGTCGGTGAGGAGGTGGTGGTACGACGTGACGAGAAAGAGCGCCGAGACGATGCAGAGGACGACGAGGTAGACGATGAGGAACGTCGGGAAGCAGCAGATCCGGCGGAACTTCCACGAGACGGATTTAACTGCAGGATATATCAATAATGCAGTAATTATTCAATTAAGTTTATTTAAATTAACCAACCTGGCTTCGGCCGAAAGACCTTGTACAGCCGCGTCGTCACGACCCCGTACTCCTTCTCGAGCACGTCGAACATGCTGCAGACGATCTTGCCGACGGAGCCCTCGCTCGTCGCCGACGTAACCCGAGCCGTCTCGGTGAACAGGAACTTGATCGGCTGGCAGTTGAGCGTCGGGTCGGACCGGCTGTTCAGCGGCGGGTGGCAGAAGACGACGAGGAGGAATAGCTTCAGCGCCGAGAGCTTCCGCGCGATGTAGATGCTCGCCTGGTTGAACGGGCCGTACTCGTAACGCTGGTTGCCGTAAGCGATTCCACCTTGAGAATTAAAAATGTTATTAATCAATTAATATAATTCAATTACAGTTTATTACAGAGCATAACGATGACCAGGACGAAAGTCACGCCGGCGGTGATGGCCCCGGCGAGCCAGAGGTCGAACGTAAGTCCGACAGTGGCGCCGACGACAAAGGCGACGTGCAGCACGAGCAGCAGGACGAACATCGACCATTCGTATGTAGGCTCGAACCACTGGTAGGCGAAATTCTCCATTTCATCTTTATTACAAACAAAACAATTAATGAAAATAAGGAATACACAATTAGGTTGATCGGTACTTCGGAGCTTCCCGAGCAGGAACGACTTGCCGCTGCCCCACTTGGCGTACAGCCCGACGCAGATCGGCACCGACAGCGTCGGCTCGGAGAGGAAGTCGGCGAGCGCGCTGCTGTACAGGTCGTAGCCGAGCATGTTCTCGTTGTCCTCGTTCGTGTTCAGCCGCCCTAAATTCAAAAGCCCCAGGTTCAATTCCCCGTGGTGAAACCCTAGGGTTCGGTTCTTGGTAGGGCTCACTGGCGCCGAAAATCTGGCCAAGGATGTTGCGCTGGTGGCTCGAGTCGATGTTGTACGGCGTTTCGGCGGCCTTGTTCGGCCGGTAGAGCAGCTGGGAGTTCTTCGGGTTGCGCAGGAGGATCTCGACGATCGCCTTCGACCGGCTGCGCATGGCGACGTGCAGGGCCGTGTCGCCCAACTGGTTATTAATTAATTAATTAATTAGGTGTATTTAATTATTAATACATTAAATTTGAACCTTATCGACGGCTGAGACTTTGGCCTTATGATCGAGCAGAATTTGAACGAGCTCGGTGTTCCGGCTCCGAACGGACTTGATTAGAGCTGTATCACCGGTCTAAAAATAAAGTTCATAATAATAAATTAACAATTAACAATTGATTAACTTAAAAAATACTAACAATTAGTAATTAATGATCTTACAACAGTGGCTAGTTCCAAGTCGGGATTGACTCGCAAGAGAAGGCGGACGATATCCACGTAGCCCTTCTCGACGGCCCAGTACAACGCCGATTTCTTATCCTAATAATAATAATTCATAATATTAATTAATAATTTAATTAATTAACAAACTTAATTAATTTAATAACAATTTAATAAATCCTACATTTCCCTGAGCATCGACATCGGCGTACTTCTTAACCAGCGCATCGACGATGTCGTAGTGATTGCCCTTCACCGCGTGAATAAGGTTCGTGTCGCCGCTCTACAGTTAAAACATAATTAACATAAGTAATTAACTCAATTAATGAATCAATTAATTAATTAACGCACCCGATCGTGGTTGTTGACATACGACCCGCAGTGAAGCAGCGCGCCGACGATCTCGCTGTACCCCTCCTTGCAGGCGAGCGTCAGCGCCGCGCACCCGTCCTGATCCGTCGAGTTCAGGTTCGGCTTGTAGTCGAGCAGGAGATGAACCACGTCGACGTAGTTGCCCTTCGTCGCCACCAACAAGGGCGTCAGGGCAAACTGAAACAAACCAAGGTTTTAAAACTGTTGGTTATTTTCCCGAAGCCGGGTGACCAACCATTCCGGCGGTGTCGACGTTCGCTCCGGACTTCAGCAGCATCTCGACGATCTCGGCGTTCCCGCGGCGGCACGCCCAGACGAGTGACGTCGTGCCGTACTTGTCGGCCGAGCCGACCTTGGCCCCGTAGGCGAGGAGGTCGCGGGCGATGTCGGTGTAGCCGCGACCGGAGGCCCAGAGCAGGCACGATATTTGGAACTAAGTTCCGATTAACTTAATCCATTAATTTAAAATAATTATTATATATGAACCTGGGCTTGGATGTTCGGGTCGGCATTCCGGTGCAGGAGGATCTTAACGACCTGGCCGCGGTTCTTATAGCAGGCCCACATCAGCGCCGTCCAACCGCCGAGATCCTGGTGGTCGATCGTCGCGCCGTGCTCGAGCAGCTCGGTCACGATCTCTGCGTGGCCGGCCTTGGCGGCGTTCAGCAGCGGCGTCCAGTTGTCGGCGTCGGTGGCGTTGACGTCGGCGCCGTGGGCCATCAGGTCGAGGACGAAGTTGAGCCGGCCGCGCTGGCAGGCGACCATGAGCGGCGTCTGGGCGTTCTGCGAATAGACCATCGTTTAGCCCGAAATTAAAGTCTCATCAATTTAACAATTTCTGGATAACTAGTTTTAGGATCTACAAGGTAAAACTTAATCGGGTAGAAAAATAGTTTTAGAATTGCCAAGAGGAGGGGACGGATTAATGGTTTATTTCCCTAAAGGTCTGCAGGTTTTTAACTGACAAGTGTATGATTCAAGAGTACTGTGTCTGTTGGAAGAACAAAATGCACACCTCTAATTTCGGCAATATTTTCATGGTGCACCCGAGGATCAGAGATCCGAATGTATAAATTTCCAATCATATCCAAACACTTTCATGAGTAACTATAAGCCTAGCCCTGAGTTGTGATTAAAGTGTTGAGCCCAAGACTGACAGACGAGATTTCTGGTGTCTTCAGCTCAATGTTGTCGCATTACGCTATGCACCATTGCCAAACGGCTCGCAACAACACATCCAATTTCTCACGGGAGGAGAAATAAGAGAGAAATTGACATAAATTCGCCCAATTAAACTCGCATGATAGCGCTACCTAATAAAAAGGAAAAGTTGAATATGCACGAAAGGCGGGGAATTGATTGGGGGCCAATTCGGAAGAAAACAAACCTGGCACCCAAACATATAATTTAGTAACAAGAATTTGTCCCTTAAATCTTCTGTAATCCGTTAATGGATTCTAAATTAATGAACAACTTTTTCTAAAGTGAACATATTGCCTGCAGCTATAAATAAAATATCTGCACTTATTATGTTGACTGGGAATAATAGCTAATTGCAACCTGAATCTCCTCCCTGTGCGCCAATGTTGTTTCGTGAAAGTTTATTGGAAGCAGTTAAGCTGTAAAGTTTTTTTTTTATTGTTATCGGATCATAATCAAACTTATCAATAGCAGAATGACTGTTATATCAAGCAGACATTTTTGAATTGTAAAAAGCACTCCCCCTTGGTTGAATAAGTCTAAAGGTATTCTTGGCAGGTAGCCACCAACACAATGGTATGCCTACAAGCGTGCTTTTCATTCTATTTGAATTATTTTTAAATTTAAGAAAACGCGCTTTCAACATTTTGAGCAAGGCCGCTAGGACGGCGACACACGAAACAAATCGGGGATCTACCGTCTACTACACTAGGAGCCCAATTCTATTGATTTTCTAAATATTAATTCACATAAACTTAGGCAACTTTATCCATATATTAAACATGAAATACCCATATTTTTTTTAATGCACCGTATTTATGTAAATATCTATTGGCCTGTTTAAGTTTCTGTAAAATCGACACCATTCCACCCACAGCAAGCATCAATAATTCTTCAATCATATTTGTTCCTGTAGGCTGGAATTTATTACATAATTTGCTCATCGAAATGAACTCTAATATGACCCCTCGAGATAGCAAGGTAGGCGTCATACCGACACGCCACAGAACACATTGGCGGCATTGGTAGCCTACTCTACTGATCTCATAAACCTTCCGAGTTCTTTAATGTGTTGCCGACATCTTTATCTCAAGAGCACTTGACATTGGTTAGCTAAAGTTAATATTGGCGGCTGATATAAGTATATGCAAACACAAACATGCTTAAATTGCACTAATTAATGACTAGATAAGAAAGCATGAACCCAACCTCATTAGATCTTGCGTCAAACAATTAGCAACAAGGATATAAGCCACAAGACTGACACAACCGATTAACTAACTGGTAAGCTACACAACAGCGCATAATCTAGCAATATGAATACAGTACCAAGTACTGCAAGCTCAATACTGTGAACTAGGTTTTCCAGGGAGGCAAGCGAATGTAATAAATTTCCACGTTGGTAAAACTATGCTGGGTATACTAGCTGGACCCTGCAACAATTAACATAAACTAACTTATTGACTTTTTTTACAAAATACAGTTAAACCTGTCTAGTACCAGTCAAACTCGGCCCTGGTATTGTTTTCAGCTGGGCAAAATTAACGTCAACAACATAATAAGTGGGTGTGTTTTAAACATTCCGAATTAGGTAATTTGTTAACCTCGTCTCGGCTGTCGACGGCGATGACCTTGCCGTCGAGGTAGAGCTGCAGCCCGTGGATGTTGTCATCGTCGATGAAGTTGGCGAGGTTTCGGTAAGCGTAGCCGAGCCCCGCGTGATCATTGGCCATCGCCGGGCCGGGTGAGTATTCCACGAATCACAGCAGTCTTATTCTGCAAAAAAAACAAAAAAATAAATTAGTACTTTCCACAAGCAATAAACCTGGTGCAATTATCCAGACATAACAGACACTACTCAACAGTTCGATGCTTCAGGGTAGCAGATTAATTATTAGAAGCGTAGTGACTATTGTCAATAGGGCCTCTGCTTTAATATCTGATTATTATATCAACCTCAAAATGCAATTAGTTCAGCAAATATGATTATACAACCACTTCAAAGTTCAGACTAAATAAATAAATTGATTGATTTTAACAAATCAAGCAGGTATCATAAAAGGGTTTCCAGGCAAATTAATTCAATTGATTTTTATTTGTGCCTTCTCTGTATTAAAGGCTCCCTCTAACAAGAGTAAGAGTAAGCAGCTAGGATGTATACATTTAAAAGTGGGTTAACGCGTTGTTTTAAATTTTACCCGGCCTTACTGCTTTAAAAGTTCATATGGTTTTAACTTTGATTGTCGTGTGTATGAGAATTGATAAATTATATACAATTAAACATTGGAAGACTTACAGTTAGCCCTAGCTAAGCTATTTGAAAGTTGAACGAAATAAATTCACTGTTCAATAAATACACATAAATTGCACTGTGTACAAAGTGCTGAATTTATGTGGCTGGGTTTGGTGATTTTTGCGATTGGACAGCTATATGAGCTAATACAGCCAACATGCAAACATGTGAACAAACTGTGAGCAACATGTAATAGACTTGGGCTACTGTTCCTTATAGGGGTCAAAGTTTTTTTTACCAACTACCCAGGTCTGTTTTTGAGTTATTGATGGGTTCCTTATGGTCGGGTTGGGTTGGTTGAAGCACTCGAGGGTCATAGAATCCATTTGTGCAACAATTTATACCCAAAGAACAATTTTTATAACTTGTATTAGACACAAAACAATGGAGAAAAAAAACTTTGACCCCTATAAGGAACAGGCTCCGAGCGCCCTTTTGTTATGTTTGTTTGTTTAAAAAAAAAAAAAAATTAGGGATTATTTTTTGTGATTTTAGGATTGTTTCGCTGTTTTTATCAAACAAGTCATCGCGCCTCATAATGTTTAGGTATATAATTTCACTACTCGGTCACTTCAACTGCCAAACTGCCGACGCAGCGACCATGACTCCACGCCGACGTCACTGACGAGACCGACGGTGGAGTAGACGCGACGCATCGTGAAATTAGGTAAATATAGTTTTTTTTCTTGAGTTTTTATTTTCGCTACTATCCAATGTAAACAAATGTTATCATTGTGTCTTTGTGTTATTTCTCATTGTTTTAGATCTCCAAAAAGCCTCACAAACCTTCGTCGACTAGTCGGGGAGACACAAATCAGCCAAAATTCAGTCGCAGGGCAAGCCATACGACCTGCTGTAAGCATCCCCAATGCACTAAAATTCCTAATAATTAATAATTTATTTTGAAATTGCAGTGTTCAGGTTGCCCAGGTCCTAGACCCGACAATGGGCGAGCTCATCGACTCGACGGGCATGTCGACGTCGGGCGGCATGGACCGGCCGCCGTCGCCGGCTCGCCTCGCCTACACGTCGGACAAGCACCCGCGACACGCCCTCGAAGCCTTGCATCTCCTGCGCAAACACCGCGAGCTCTGCGACGTCGTGCTCATCATCGGTCAGCGGAAGATTTTTGCACACCGGGTCATCCTCTCGGCGTGTAGCCCGTACTTCCATGCGATGTTCACCGGCGAGCTTGCCGAGAGCCGGCAGACCGAAGTAAACTAATTTAAATAATTTATTTAGTAGTTGGTGTAAT
>JAQFYF010000008.1:0-14254 GCA_034694345.1 Allopauropus danicus
CTGGGCGTCCGTTTGACTGGATCGGCACGCACCGTGCCGAGTTTCGTCCCGATCGGATGACTGGGGCAAAAGTTTTTCGTCACCACGATTTGCCACCGCCGCAGCCTCATTTGTCGCTTGCTTGGTGCCACCGCGGCGGCACGGCGTGCCACGGCAATATCTCTGGCCGTGGTTGCAACTTTATTTGTCGCTTGCTTGGTGCCACCGCGGCGGCACGGCGTGCCACGGCAATATCTCTGGCCGTGGTTGACCCAGGCTCGTGAAACTTTCTGGGCGTCCGTTTGACTGGATCGGCACGCACCGTGCCGAGTTTCGTCCCGATCGGATGACTGGGGCAAAAGTTTTTCGTCTCGGGTCAACGTCGGTCGCTTTGATTGCGCAGACAATCCGACACAGCGACGAGGTACGCAACTCTGGGCGTGGTTGACCCAGGCTTGTGAAACTTTCTGGGCATCCGTTTGACTGGGTCACCGCGTACCGTGCCAAGTTTCGTCTCAATCGGATAACCAATGCAAAAGTTTTTTGTCTTCCACCGCGACTTGCCACCACCGCAGCTCGTCTGCCGCTTGCTTTGTGCCAGGCACCTCAGCTTATCTGCCGCTTGCTTGGTGCCAGACACCTCAGCTTATCTGCCGCTTGCTTGGTGCCAGACACCTCAGCTTATCTGCCGCTTGCTTGGTGCCAGACACCTCAGCTTATCTGCCGCTTGCTTGGTGCCAGACACCTCAGCTTATATGCCGCTTGCTTGGTGCCAGACACCAGTTGCGGCAACGGTCTCTAGTCGCGACCACGGTCTCCAGTCGCGACGGCCGTGACCACGAGGGACGCAGGTGCAGAATCGTATATAACAAAGCAAAAAACGTTTGACAAAGCTACAATACAACTGCCGCAGGCCGTGCCGGGCTAACGGCCGGGCTATTGCGAGACTGATTTAGGCTACAACAATTCTGGTTCAGTTGTTTCAAAAGTAACTCTGCCCGTATTTGCTTTTGACCAGCAGTCGAGGGTGAGCAAGCTCAGCTCTCGCGGTGCAAAATGACCCAGGGATAGGGCGAAACAAGCTTGCCTGCCAACTTGACCCGAGCACACAAAACCTGCTCACCCCTCCTTGGTAACTCGGATCACCGGGGTAGAGGGCTGCCACCAAAAAAGGTTATAGTCACCAGAGCCAGCGTACAGTCGCGTGCCATTTGTCTGCTCGAGGTTTCTGGTGAGGGTACCCGGAGCTCGAAATAGGCGTCATACGCGCCGGCCTGGCAGTGGGCTGCCTGGGAACTCTGGGTTGCTGACACCGCAGGCCAAAGAAGGTTTGTTACCCAAGCCAGAGCTGTCACCAAACAGATACCTTGTTGCACAGTGTGGCACCCCCGCCGCGACTGCATAGAGCGCTGGGAATAGTAGCCTGCTTTTCCTCCAGAGTTGGGTCATTTGCCACAAGTTTAAATTTAATCTCGAGAGATGTCGCCACAGTGACGCTACTGTGACCACATCGTCAGCCCAGGTCAACCCAGGTTGGGAGAACAATTTCGGCAAGGATTTTGTGCAGGTTGTTTGATTTCATTTTTTGCTTTGATTTCATTTTTCGCAAGATAGCTACCCGAAAAATGAAATCAATCTTGCCACCACGATGGAGCAGCCTTTAAGCATTACCCGGGCAGCAAGATGGGGTAGATGTTCTGCAAGTAGTGGCTAAAAAGGCCGGGAGCAGGCGATTGCAACCGCCGGGTTGTACCGCCGCCGGCTGCGTAGGGGGAATTTGTGGAGGTGAGGTTGCGGACAGCGGGCGGCGTTTACCGCCCTATCCTGGGACTGGTGGAGCTGAGATGACAGACAGTTTTTTTCACGGGCCGACTTGATTGGTTCCGGAAAATTGGCACCAACAGTCCAAGGCTCAAGATATTGGGCTGACACGTGCTCATATAAAACCGGGTGTGGCTTTCCGGTTCAGTTGGCCCCCTCTCACGTTTCTCTCTCGACAACCCTCGATGGTCAGTTTGCGGCCGACAGTGACCATTAATACTCACGACCACCGAGGATTTACTCGACAACAACCCTCTGTCATCCCATTTCACTCACCAACCAAAACCTAAACCCCCCGGTAACCGCCTACAATCAAAAGTTCATGGGGAAGGGGTGCATCACCCTAACTGTGGGTTACTTAAAAAATTTACAAAATTCCAAAGTATAAAACACTGTGGTGATAAAGTAGGGCAGTTTTTAATAATTTAATTAAAAAGGTGTCGGACAGTGCAGAGAGTGTTTGGTGTGTACCCAGAATTGTGATCATTATCAATGTCAAGGTGTTGTTACAAGACAGAGACTTGAGAAAAAAGTGCTGGTCCCGAGCAACCCTGATTCAACGTGTTTGTTGAAACTGGGGTGCCTTGGCCAACCCGGGTTGCCCTGGTTAAGGAGGGAGAACCCGACCAAAGTCAAACTATAACCCTTGACACCACATCATCACCGGGCTGGCCAAAGGCTGGCATTTTTTTCTTGGCAGAATGGGCTCAAAAAACTATCCCTGGGAATGTTGCTGGTTCCTAGGCCAGTAGGTTAGCCCACATTAAAATCCTACAGAAGAAGCTTTAGACCCAACCCGCCAGCAAATGTTAACCTACTGGCCTGTAACCTACTGGCCTGAAACCCACGACCTACTGGCCCTGATGCCTACCTACTGGCCTAAAAACGCGACCAACCATGACCAAGGTCTGTTGAGTCGATTAGGCCCACTCAGATCAGGCAGGCTTGAAGTGACGCGGGTAAATAAATATTCGGCTATTTGCTCAAACTTTGTTCTAGGTTCAAAGACTAGATGGCGACAGGGGTGCCAATATCGGCGATAGTCCCAACTCCTATCGTATTAAAATAATTGACTCGGAAATACTGGCCTAAATAGACTTTGAGGTTGCAAAATGCCCACGGGAGATGGCGCCACTGTCCCGTTTTTCAACATGCATGGCTGCTGTGGTCTAGGCTTTTAAAGTATGACAAATCTTACTCGTTAGCAACCCGACAGGTATCGTTATAGGCACTCTCCCCCTCGTTTAGCCGACTTGTTTGGGTCTTGGGGTTTCGGTCAAGACAGGTTGAATGTTGGGGTGAAATCAACGAATTGGTGGATTGTCTAGCCTTATTTTTCACCTAGCTTCCGTCGTGGACAGTTTGTTTACCCTGCAGGCTTATATTTGTCTTGTGAATTTCATTTCAGAAGCCTAGGTGCCAATTTGATCAGTATAATACAGTGAAACTTGATTAAGCCGGAACCGACTCTGACCCAGTAATACTGTTTTTTTTAATATAGGGTCAGCAATACAGACAAATCCAGTTCTAAAGTCCAGCCTCTAGCTTTCTACCTGAGGCAGGTTTCCTCCTTAGACAGTCTGGCTTAGACAGGCTTCACTGTATATGGTGTCTAACATGTAACAATTACAAATTGATGTCTCTAGTTTGGCTCTTGTTTGACAGCTCAATCGCTAGCTTAGCCTAGCCGCAGCCTTCACAATCTCCAGGGTCAGATTCACCACAAACGTTATCCACATCACAAAAGTTATCCACATTTCGAGAACTTTTTTAAAATAATCACCGGAACTGATCAACATAAAAATTTTGGACTTGGTTCTGGTTGACCTGGTCAGCAATTATGCCGATAATTTTTTATGAAAATTTCGTTCGGTGGTTCGAGAGAACCAGTGACAAAAAAAACTGAGCTCCTTGATTCGCTCGTTGTTAGTTTCAAACTTTGACCCAAACTTTTGTCTCACGGATAAAAATGAGTAGATAAAGATAATGCTTTGGAATACTGCTCAATATCGATAGAAAATTTTGCTCCAATTTTTCCTTAAACACGGATTGTTTTACCGCCCATGACGCGGGGTGTTAATTTTCAAAAGTTTGAAAATTTCATACACAAACCTTAACATTTGGACCTGTCCGTGTGAAATTTAATTTTTCCTCCCGATTAATCATTGAAAAGTTGGACATCTTTTGTCGCCTGTGAATCCAACCCCACCAAAGGAAACCTTGGCCGGCCAGCTGCTGCTGTTATCAATTCAAGAGATTCGGGGAGACAGGAAACTGGATACTGCCATCGTGCCAGTGATTTACTGGCGTATTAGTCTTACCCGAAACCGTTTAACTTTTCCACATGCCAGTGGATCACTGACCGACTAAGGGGGTTTTGAACCACTTGACCCAACTTTTCCCGATGGCTGGACCTTTCTTTGCACCTTCTATTGCATTAGGATTAGCATTGGGACAAAAGCTGCCTGAATTGGCTGGTCGGTTCCGACCAACCATGGACCCAAAAAAATTATCAATATTCTGGGAGTGCGATGATGGCGTGAATGACTAGTCCAACCTCTATCTAATTTTTGCTGCATTCTCAGTATCCAGAGGAGCTGGTTTACTTGGCCGGTTGGCTCCCAAGAACCAGCGACCAAGTAAAAAAAAGATTATCAATATCCTCCCTGCTGAGAGAGCTGGTGGCATGGGCATGAATAACCAAAAATGAGTGTTTTGTCCCGAGAGTGTTTAGAAATTTGTGCTTGTGCAGTGTCGGTCAAAAATTGAAACTAGTGACTAAATCTCGGGCCAAACACAGTTGGACTTCAAACTTGTACCTGTCGTGGCAACACCTCCACAAGGAACGGTAGGCTATCCTATATACAGTGAAACCTGTCTAAGCCGGAACCGACTCCGACCCAAATATTTTTCCGGCTTAGACAGTATTACGGCTTACACAGTCAGGTTTACATGCAAATCCTATCTATCAGTCCAGCCCATAGTGTTCGTCTAAGGCAGGTTTCCGCCTTAGACAGAGTCCGACTTAGACGTCAGGTTTCACTGTAATTGTTGTACTTGTTATTGTAATTTTTATTAAAAAATTGGCTGGGTCATTGGCAACTAAGTTTCTGTCTGAACCTTTGAATCACATTTTTTACTTAACAAAAATTGGCACCACTGCAGTGCTCTCATGTACTGCAGTGGTGCCAACTCTTTGTGGAGACATCTATGGATGAATAATGTTTCGATACAACTCTTGTGAGTTAAACCTGTGTGGGGGGTCTGAGGGTAATAGGGTGCTACAATTTAGCCATGTGCATAGTTATGTCAACCCCTGTTCATTTGGATAGACTAGGTCTGGGCATGTCACTTTTTTTATCAAACAAATATTCCGCAGATTAGGCTTAGTTAGGGAGAGGGGTGAAATTCTCTCACTTGGGCTGTAAGACAATCTCACCCCCCCTGGGGGGGGTAATGATTGTGCTGATGATCAGCCACAAGTTGCTTGACTGTTAATCTTATTACGAATTACGTCCGTCTTACCGTAAATTTATTGACCACAGGTTCTGATGAGCAAGTCTTGATGATCCGCCTCCTAAAACAAAAAAGGCACATTAATTTGGCTTACAGTTATAATTTTGATCCCCAGGTGACCTTTTTTTTAGAGAGATTTTACAGTTGGAAGCAGTTGTTGATCTGGGGTGGTTAGCGCAGTGCTCCCCGGGGACAAAACCCCCTCACGTTGAGAGACTCCCCCCTCGGCAAATGGCTACTCCCAGGCCAAAAAAGTGACCCGAGATCTGACCTATTGCCCGGGTGTTAGCCGCAAGAGTGGTGGTGAGGTCATTATAGCGAGTCAACTAGTCATGGCGACTAACCCCCGACCTGGCTGTATAGTCTGGGTCAAACACTTGAGATGAAAAAAACTGAAAACTTCCACCCGTTATTTTTGAGGACCCGGGCAGCCGCTAATCGACTCATAGCCCGAGGCCTTAGACAGATCCTGCCAGCCGTTTGACGGGCTGACCTAATTAGATCCAGGTAATTAGTATCCATTTTCAGCTCCGGGCCCAGGGTAGGCAGGCCCACACCTTCCCCTTGCGTGCGGTTGGTATAACCAGCGGATTAACCTAACCCCTGACGGCATCCACCGCTATGACCTACAGAGCATCTACCCATCGCTCTGCCCGAGAACACCTATCGCTGCGCAGTCTCGTGGGTGCTCCCTTCAAGCACTAGACTGTACCACTCTCATTACTACCTCGGGTGGATACCCGAACCAGGAGTTAGGCTACAGCCACGCTCGTGTCATCATGTCTCAGTTCCGCTGCACCCAAGCCGAGGGAGTTTGGAGAAATTTTTCTCCCTGCCTCCGCCGGGATTCGAACTCACAGGAGGAAATCCTGCTCGTTCACCAGACAGAGGCGCTACCTGCACTCGGCTATATATGGTGCTGCGACTGGGTCGAATAGAGATTTTTGAATGATTTTTCGAGTTGCATACCCCGCATGTCCCAAACTAAAATTATGCTACTGTTAGGCCTCATGGATATACGGTAAAACCTGTCCGAGCCGGGACCGACCCTTTGACCCAAAAAAATATTTTTCGCCATGGTCAGCATGGTCAGCATTTTGGCTGTTACAAAAATTAATAGGCCTACAAAGGTGGCAGTCTTGCTACCAACGTCCACTCAAAGCAGGTTTCCGCCTTGGGTAAGAGTCCGAGCCGGACAGGTATCACTGTAAACTCATAACCCGAATATTGATACATTACAGAGTTTATTATCAACTACCAGCGTATAGGGGCTGTGACCCGGGTCATACACTCACCCTTTTGTTCCACAAAGTTCGAATGCGCCTCGGGGAGTGACGACGGTTCCCTCGAACCACCTCGCAAATTCGCTTAATAGATTCACCCAAATAAAAAAAAATTCACTTTTTTAATTATTTTTTTTACCCCCCTTCCCTCACCTCGCCTTTTATAAGGTGGCCTAATCTAATTTTTTCCAAATCTAAAATACCTCCCTTTTTTTTAATAGTCTATTCAAAACTCGCCCCCCCTGTGAAACCTCATCTAGGCAGGCTTTATAGGCCGGACTTTCCAAACCCAGTTTTTTTAGATTTAGTAAATTACAACAAAACCTGTCTAAGGCGAACACTCAGCAGTCCCAAAATTAGTTTCGTCTTAGACAGGTTTTAGCTATAAGAGGTACAGTTCCTATGGGAAAAATATGTCAACCGTCCAGGTAAAAGTGCGTGCCTAAGGCAGGTTTTCACCTTAGACAGGGTCCGTCATAAACAGGTTTTGCTGTACAGTGTAAGTTAAAGTGAAATCTCTCTAACCTATAGCCTATAACCAAAGTCACAGAGAGGAAGAAATGTTAATTTTAAATTACAAAATAATCTGTAAAGCACTCCACCATAGATTTGTTTCACTGTATCGGTTACCAGTCAGTCGGGAGGGAGGGGAAGATTTTCTTATCCTGCTAATTGCTAAATTCGTCTACTTTAATTAGTCTGCTTTATCGTGTTGCGGGATAATGCATTATATAATAATTATTAAAGAAAAAGGGTTGGGGGAAATAACAGAACAATTAAAGTAGACGAATATTGGCTTTGGGGGACATAACGAATAACAGAAGAATTAAAATGCTGAATTTGTTGCAAGTGAACAGCGGGCTGATAAGGCCCAGATAGATAAGGCCGTCCCAGACTCAACCAAACCAAAAAAGATCACACTGCAAGTTTTTTTTTATTTTTGCGGTGCTGGAATTTTGTTACGTGTTGCTCAGGCCTGGAAATACGTGACATCAGTGTCAAATCCAATAAACAGGTAGGGTAGGGCTAGGTTAGAGCTAGTTGTGGACCGGTTAGACACGTGCCGGTCCCACTCGAACGGGGCGGTCGAGGGTGCAATGCTCTCGGAAGGGGTTATTTAGTCTAGATGGGCCAACGATGAGTAGATAGGCCTATTGCTCGGGTAATAAAGACTGTCAAGAAATTTAGTGGCGTAGGCATAGCCGATGCAGCGCCTAGCCGATGCAGCGCCTAGCCGATGCAGCGCCTAGCCGATGTATTTTGGCCGAAGCAGCCCTAGCCGAAGCAGCCCTAGTAGTGGTTCAAGGGAGTGAGGGCCGTACAGCCAGACATTGCTCGGAGGTATTTTTTTTGTAAGAGTGTTTAGGCTGGTCGTTAGATGTAGCCTAGGCCTACCACCTCGGTTCATCGGGATTGCACTTGCATCGGACCAGTCTGGTCCACCGCCTGATCGCTTGCTCCAACCTTGTCGCCTAATTAGACTGCGGAAAAATTCAGCTCCCGGTCCAGGAGGGTACATAGCCTCAACCGGTCCAATTCTTGCAGGTGGTGGTGTAGCCAGTGATTGGGCGTCACTGTGAACTAGTTCTGGGCCGTCGCCGTCATGTCTGGCCATCACGCTGCCGGCTAAAAATCTTCCGCTATATATCGGCGTGTTTGTTAGACCACCCTTATTTTTGACCGCTAGACTGTGTTGCAGCTAATACTGCTAGTCTGTCGAACCCGGGCCAAAGGTTTAGGTTACAGCCGCGCCTCACGTAGGTCCGACCCAAAAACCAGTGGTAGGCCTAAGAAACATGTAGCCCTTGACGGCGAGAATTGAGCCGGCCACTGCTCCAGTCAATTCGCTCAAGGTTTAGTCGCCCTTTTGGGGTTCAAGGGTCACGAGCAGCCATTTTTGCCCTTTTGGCCAATATCATCTCTCCGATTAGAGTTGGAAAGTTGGAACTCGGAATCTTTCCTACTCATCTCGACGAGGAGAGTTTGGTAGGCTAAGCGTGGGTCACACCCACAGCATCCCATGGGGTCCCTTTGTGATGGGCAAAAGTGACAAAATTCCCTTTCCACGCAGTTTCTATCGACATTCGACCCTCTCGCATTGCAGGCGGCGGGGTATGCCCCCCGAAATTGTCCACAAACTTTTTTTACAAAGGTAAATTTGCCCTGTTGTAGAGAACATGGCACAGCCGTTGTGCCTACGTATGCGAGACAAACCAACCCCACCCCGCCCGCAACATTTCCGATCCGAGGCCCACTGATGTTGGAGCTCCACCTTGAGCACTGCGTAGCATATAAGCCTGCTAGGGAGTTTGGCCTACTTCCCGAGAAGAGGCCGGAGACCCATTCCGAGAAGTGTCTGCTGCTCCCAACAGCCCGGGCATGGTTACTGGCTGGTAGAGAAACGAAAGACTAAACTCTCGTTTTTGCCCCTGCCGGGAAAGGGGGGTTTGAACCGGGGGCTCCCTGTCCGTACCCCAACGCTCTAACTAGTTAGTCCAATGCCGCTCTCGGCTTGCTCGTAAAACTGGCCCATTATTGGTGGATCTGGGCCTGGCCATCCACGGTATTCCGTGGGTCCTAGACGTGCAAGAAAACAAACAAGTCTACCTTTTTTACGCCATTTTTCTCTGACATTTGGCGCCTCTCACACTACTGGCAGGGGAAAAGTCTGGGGCATGCATTAAATCTAATCGCCTTGATTTTTCTAGGGTGAACGGGGTTGGCCGCGGCCACCGTCATGAGCAATCGTGGCGACTACGCGCCCGGGCGCCGGTCTCATCGCAACATCTGGTTCCGCGATGTCATTGCGACTGACCCCGAGCCGAAAGCCAAATGGACTCAATTTAAACAGGCCAAAATGCCTGGCCAGTTGGCAGTCTACAAAGGAGACTGGGTAAGTCATGGGGGTACTGGGTCACATTATACCCCCCCCCTTATAGCTCTACTCTCCCTCGTACATTTTTAAATTACAGTGACTTTTGGATTTGCTACAATAATTGTCACTTTAATATGTAGGTTCTGGCAAAGCGATACCGCGGTTATGTGGCCGCAGAAGTTCTCTGCTTCAAGGCATATGGACGTTGGACGGGCGATCATCAGGCCTCGTCAGGCCGCGTCGTGGCCCGGTAATCGAAAAACGTGTAGTCTATTATTAGGGTGTCTTTTTTTAATCACTATTGTTTTGTCCTCTCCCCCCCCACAGGACAGCTCTCGGCGACTTGATAGAGCTGTCAATTAAAAAAATTGACTTTCAGTCTCCAACAAAAGTCGCCAGGCTGCGCGCTGCATCGGCGAACGCCAAGCCAACCGAGGTGCGCGCATATTGGTCTCACACAAACGAGCCGCTCGCGCATACGCTGCTCATCGACTCGGGTGCACCCTGGCGTAAGAACTTGTAGCCGGTTGCTGTATCATACTTATTAACCTGTACATTGTAAATGGTTAGCGTGTCCTGGTCGCGATTAATCAATTTTGGATTGAATTGTGTTCCAGCTTCAACGCACGTTCGATGCGATGCGAATCGAAACGGACGCTCGATGGGGCACAAGCTCGCCCAAAGCAGCAAACGAATCGTCTACTTTAGTCAGATCAACTCTGCACATGACGAATGTAAGTTACGTATATAACAGCAAAGTTTGTTGTTACCAGGGTCGCTCCTTAAAAAACCATGGTTGGACCCGCTACGAGCTATGTGGGAACTGTGTTTTTTTTAAGGAGACAAATGTTTGTTTATTTATTGATTTGTTGATTGGTTCAGTGATTTACTGACAGAGTGGACTGCTTGATTTATTGTTTAGCTGACGGGGCTCGACCGGTCGGGCTAAACTCCCGCGAGATTGAACCGACCGTCATCGGCAACCCTACCGTCAGGTTGCCCGAAACACCGACGGTGGCGGGCCGGTATCGGTTGAGATTAATCGCCGCTGTGCGTAGACGTGGGCCTGCACCGGCGACGAGCGACCACGACCACCATGTCGTGGCTGTCTCTGATTACTTTGTCAATGTCAAGCGTGAGTAATCCTCCATGATACTCTTTGCGGCACAATAATGTGACTTTCAAAATCTTTAACCTTGCGTCATTTTTTGTCTTTTTTTTTTGACAAAAACACAGCCGGGCCGCCGGCGACTGTCGAGCTGCAGCTCCAGTCAGCCACGCCGGTAAGACAGCATCACTGTACGATGCCCCTTCCTGGGTCTAATGTTGAGTAACCAGTTTTTTACAACCGCGGTCCGTTTTGTAGATCCCGGACGTCGCCGAGACGGTGCAAGCCCGGTGCAAGTTCAAACTCGGGCCTAGCGAGGAGCCGCACAGGATCGTACTGTGGCGTGGGTCGGAGCGGCTGTCCGGCGACATCACCCGCAGGGCCGGCGACGTGATCAGCAATATAAGTAAGATGCTTTCACTGTTTTTTGAACTTGACCCAAAGTGCTCACTTTGAATCCGATTGTTTCTTTTTTTTAAAAAAAGCCTTTGAGGTGTACGACGAGGTCGGCAGCATTAAAACGCTGAGCGCGGAGGCGTGTGACAAACTACGATTCTGGGATCCGGCCGTCGGGTCCAACTACAACCGCCAAACGCAGCTCGGCCGCGGCAGACTGCCCGACATTGTTGCCCCGCGATTGGTTGCGGAGCCTCGGACGTATTCAATCTCCATCGGCAGCGCAATCGGGACATTGAGAGTCACGTAAGTCATTTGGTCCTTTTTCCAGCGTCAACCTAGTTCCTTACTTTTCCAATTACTGACTCTTGCTTTGGTTCTATGCCAGTGCGACGGCAGCCGCGCCGGTCGCTGTAAAAATGTCCGCAGATACGACGGTTCTGCTCCGCGGGCAACAGTTTGCCGGCCCGATTCGTCTGCGGATCGTCGACGCCCACGGGAACGTCGCGGTGAAGCCGTCAGCCAACGACCTGGCTGCGTTTAAAATCTTCGACGCGACCGGCAGATACCTGGCAAGGACCATCAGCCTGGATCCGACCGTCAGTTTTAACATTTACCAAAATCTGATACATCTCGGACAACTCGTGTTGATTAATTTTTATTGTTTTTTTTTGGGGAAACCCTGCATCCAGACCCCCGGTGACGTGGTCGTCACGGACGTTTCGGTTGACACGCGCGGCTCAACCGCGTGTGTTGGCTGCCGATACAACCAGGCCGGGGAACCGTTGACGGGAATGATCGTGCTACCCGTCATTGGCGACCAGGTGCGGGGTCTCTGCATCGAGGGAATCCCCGGCGTATGGCTCACTACTTTTGGTCTTGCCGTTGGTTCAGTTGTTTGCAATTGTTTTTTTTCTATCGACATTGGTCCAAGATGATGACTCGAATCTACAACGGTGACATGCTACAGTCGCCGCTTCGTGCCTGGATCGTCGACGACTGCGGGGCCATCCACACCCGCGCCGCTGGCACTTGCGAGCTCAAAATTCTTCGCTTCATCGACTCGGAGTTTACGGTATATAGCAAAAGGCCAATTTCGCAACTCGGAACAATCGAGCCCCAATGTTTGTAACTCCCTCCCGCGCTTAATGCTCCCCTCTTTTTTTTTTGGAATATAGGTCACCGGTGACCTGGTCAAGTCGCTCAGTTCGGGCGCTGTCTCGTTCGACCAGGTTACAGTCAGGGCCGTCAACTCCTCGACCACGAAAAGATGCGATCACGCTCTCGAATTGGCCGGTCGGCAGTGTCACGGCATGGTCGAGATCTACGCCAAGGCTACCGTGCATGGACAAATCGTCAAGAGCCCGCCCATCGTAATACACGTTGCGGCGAGTCGGCGATGCCCGGCGACGGTCGACATCAAATTCGACGAGCTGGTACCCATCCGCGCTGGCCAGCCGCTACCGAGTAAGTCGCTGTTTACCCCGGCCTCAACCAGTACCCACGGAATTATTTTTGACCAAGAGATTAAACTTTAGTTGAACATTTTTATTCTTCCTCAATCAACCAGCAATCGAGGCGACCGTCACGGGCATCCGGGGCAACGTTATCGCCAACCTTTCTCGCAGCGGCTTCCAAGTGTGCCTCTCCGACCGCGACGGCAAACCGGTCGACTGTTTCGTGTCCGGTGAACAGGAAACGGTCATCTCATCGGCGGGCACGCTCGCGACCCTTTCTGGCAAGCGAGCCCCGGTGTTGAGCGGCACCTACGCGCTCACGGTGACCTACGCGCCAGTGTCCAATCGGCACTGGGTCGCCAGATCGGCCAGCACCAGTATCACCGTTGTGGCGGGCGAGCCTGCTCGACTCGGCGTCGATCAGGTGATCCGGAGCCGGGGCGCCAACTCGACGGTCGTTACTGAGCCAGCCTGGCTTCGCCTCTACGTAAACTCCCTTTACTTTTTGTTGATAATTTAAGGACAAATACCTTCAATTGATTTTGGTCTGCCTCGCCCATCCCATTTGTGGTCAGGCCTTGTCTCGGAAACTCGAAGCTATTTTAACCATGTTGCAGCAGGTTTGCTCATCAGCACTTGTTTTTTTCCATGACAATGAATGACCATAATTGGGACAGGCATGGCAGAACCAAAAAAAACTTGTTTCTAATTTCTCTCTATTTTTTAAAAAAAAACAAGGACCGATTCAACAACAGAATCAGCGCCGCAACAGTCACCGGAACAGTGGCCTGCTCGACGCACGCCTTGAACCTCGGGAGTCCCCTGCGACTCGACCCGGCCGACGGTGTGCCATTCGGCAACGGAGTAGCAAGAATGCCGAGGCTTACCATCACGCCCACCGGCCAAGACGGTTCGTGGTATGCGCTGCTGAGCTTCCAGGTAACGGCCATCGCGGGAACGACTGTCGAAGCATCCGCCATCGAGCCGTACCATCACCTGGTCCAAGCCGGTATGCTTGACCAAAAATGCTGCTGCTGCTTGGAGAGGTACATCTGACTCTACTCCCTTTTTTGTTCCTAGATAAGGGCCAGGTTCAGGCCGAGATCCATCAACTGCAGGGCAAAATCCGCACCGCAGTCGGGACTCTGGTTGCGACGCCACATCAGTATCTCCTCGATTGGGGGGCTCGCAGCTGCAAGCAAGGTATATCAATGCCCGCACCCCTCCCACATGAATTTCCCCCACTAAAATTACTCGGCTGCTGCAGTGCAATCTAATCAGTGAGATCTTTGAACCCGCTCACCCCCCTTCCCCCCTTTTTTTGCCCTACCCCTCACCCCACCCCCTAGGCATTTTATCCCTTTGTAAAAATTGAACTGTATAACCCGCAAGTTGTTTAAAAAATGTTTTGGGCGGGTTGGGTACAGACCAACTGGAAGAACTGATGGCCGTCGTCGATTCAGCTTGGCTCCGAGTCCTCGAGCCTGCTGAACCGCCTCTATCCCCAATCACTGAAATGGACAAGTGTCTGCGCGACATCAATAGACGGCTTCGGCATCTGCATCAACTGGTCAACCACCTTCATCTGCGGGGACACCTGGACGATCAAAGTAACGTGGTTTACAACGATTTGGCCCTGTCGGACAGCGCAGTGTATGGCGCGGTAATAATCTATCCTGTATTCTGTTGGTTTGGGGGAAACCACACCCCTTTTTTTGGAATTGCCATAATTGAGTATTTGTGCCGTTTCCTGTGACGATATTAGGTCGGCCAGTTGGCCACGATCGCCGACGATGATGCACGCCGCGCCCTGTCACAC
>JAQFYF010000009.1:0-14230 GCA_034694345.1 Allopauropus danicus
GCAGATGTCGTGGTGTAGTACAATTTTTCCAAAACTTTGGACAAGTAAGGCTCCAAATCATCATGAAAAGATTCCATTATACAAGATTACCTCAAATACCAAAATCCTATAAATACCAGAATCAATCCACACCAATTTCATTAAAAAAATTTAAAGTGAAAATAGAAAATGTTGCCTGTGTTTAAATATCGGTGCTTGGTATTTCAGCAAAGTGGCAAAGATGCCTCACACTTGTTGTGTGTTGACAGGGGCCAATGGTGTGACTCGTACCAAGCTGCAGCGATTGATGGTGAAGAAAAGTGTCATAATATCACAGGTGGCATTAAACCTTACTACACCATCGACAGTAAAAAGAGTTATGTTCCAAAATATTTGGCAAGAGCCACAGATAATAGAATAGATTTAGAAACTTTGTTGTGGCGAATATTACTTTCATATGGCAGAAAGTGTGTTTTCAAAGTGTTGAGTGAGGCCAAGAGCAAAGTAGTCAATATGGTGCACATTGATATGGGAATATGCCAAATCAAGCCCGGAAGGCTAGTTTATCACATTGTAAAGCTAATCCGTGAAAAGAAACACTTACTCAAGGATAAAAAAGCAAAGCAAATTATTGCCTTGAAGGGAGATGTCATGAAATGGTATAATGATCCAAATACACAAATCCTGCTGAGATCCCATATGGAAAAAATGGTGAAATAATCAATGAATCTTTTTATTTATTCAAAATTACTTCATATTTACACTTGTTGATAGTAACATGCTTTTCATGCGATGTGCAAGAAACTGATCAGTAAAATGATTATCCATGTATGGATAATCAACATTTTCCAAAGTGGGTATATTGTCTTGGGCAAACACCCCAATTACATTGATCCAACTGGTAGTTTGCTCCATCTTCCAAGTCAAATTTGTCAAAAAATGCCACGATGCCTTCTTAACAATAACATCCACAAGATTGAGGGCTCCATTTTGTATGGCTCTCTCAGCCAAATTAGCCGTAAATGCAAAAATTCTGAAAACAGATTCCCAACATTCTTTGGATGTTATTGTTCTTGTATCATTTGTTGAAAACAAATGCACTGTAACACTGCAAACACTGAGTTGCCAGTGTTTTGGCCGATTCAGCCACAAATGTAACAACTTGTTGTTCACTGGTAAAATTTACAGGAGCAACAAGTGCATCATCAAAATCAAGAATGTGAATCTTTAAAATTTCCATTACAACAGCTTGTTTGGTACACATGAGACGAAGGGGGTTATGTATACTGGCCACTCAACTCCCAAGTCCTTGTGCAGTTTGTATTGAACAAAGTGATTTAATAAAGTACCTGTACAGGAAAAGAAATCATTAGGCCTACATAGGGCCTCAATCTCTGGTTCATTGTCATCTTCTTCATCTATATCCTCCATCTCATCTGGCCAAATTGCATCTGTGTCTAGGGACATTTTTCACTGCTGGATATGCCTTGACAAGTCGTTGATGCGAGACTTGGGAAAGCACTGGTAGTAAGGTTCGATGCGAATCTCCTCTGATGGCGCCGACAGACTGATGCCCTTTAATAAACAAACAAAAAAATGTTAAATAAACATGTGCATTTTATTAATCAATCAAAACACAAATCAATACATTCAACAACAGCCTTCAATTCAACTCTTTGTTTCTTTGATACAGGATTACACTCATCCCTCTTTCGTTTACGATTGTTAGTTCCATATCCAAATGGTAAAGTGTCATAAGAAGGTAAAATAATACGTTTATCATGCACAATTCGTAATCTCTTAAATTTTTCAGTTTCTCGTAATCCCTCTACGCCCTTGTGCCTGACAATATTAAACCCAATTTTATACTTTATTTCATCATCCTTGCCCAAAACTAAATTTTCCATCATTTGATAATTCATCTTTAAATCCCGCTGAGAAACGCCCTTGGCCTTTACAATACTCGACAATTCGCCAGTTTTCAAGTCTCTAAGCTCAAGAGCATAGCACTTGTTGGCAACACATGCAAACCGAACAATTTCCTTGTCTGGAGGTACTTCAGAAGTCAAGTCGCCCAAGTGACTACCCAATTTCAAAACTGGAGGAGATGTTTTTTTTCTTGTGTAAATCACGCTGTCAGTGTCGGTATAGATGATATCCCGACCAACTGCTGACATTGCCTCATATAGTTTAAGTCTTCCATAAGCTGTGACAAAAGCGCCTAAAACATAATTTCCCTGATGATTAGGTTTTTTATCTAATTCAGAATTTTTATAAATAAGTAAAGCTTTACTGAAATCATCAGCAAGAGGAAGCATGTTAAGTGGAATTACTCGAGGATCATTGAATAAATCTTGCTTTGCCTCAATTGTTTCAATTATTTTGGCTTGGGGTTTATTATTTTCCATTGACAAGCGACCCCA
The DNA here is from genome assembly GCA_034694345.1 of Allopauropus danicus. Lineage (NCBI taxonomy): Eukaryota > Metazoa > Arthropoda > Pauropoda > Tetramerocerata > Pauropodidae > Allopauropus > Allopauropus danicus. Next base: position 2,403 of record JAQFYF010000009.1, read on the forward strand.
ATTATTATTACACATTATTTTGGCCAGTGACTTCATGCCCTTGTTTGGCTTAAACATTTCTAAATCAATGTCAATCTTTTCATATTCTTTAATTTCTTTAATAAACTCAATTTGCTGTTCCAAAGTCAAGCCAGGGGGTAAGCCTTCAGCAAGTAATTTAATTTTGTAAAAACGTTTAATGTAAGAACTAAAGAAGTCATTGGGATCATCTCCTCCAGTTATGAAAAATTCATCGTACTGATGAACATCGTAAATTTCTAAAAGTTTATATCCATAACGAATGGCGGTGTAAATCTCTGGAGTAACCCAGTTCCCAACAAAAGCCCTCTCCTCATCAGTATGGTTACAAAACTCTTCATTTGATTCCAAGACACATTTCCTGCAGAGACAAAAAAATAATTTATCTTTAATTCGAGCTGGCAAAACGGGCAGATACAAGTCTCGAGGAGCCAACATTTTGCAACACATTGCCCCAAAATATGCATCAAGAGAGTAGTCAAATTTTTCCCTAATAATCCTTGGGTGTTTGAGTGGGTATTTATTTTTATAAATATACTGCACTGATGGGTACAAGCTACGATAATCTACCCACTCAACCACCTCATCTTCTGACTTGTGAACTAGGGTTTTAAATAACTCTACTCGACCACCCATTAGAATAGACCTGTCCTCGATAATGTGGAATTCTAAATTATCACAAAACTCCTTGGCCAAAGGGTTTAGTTCCAAGTATTCGAGAAAACTGTGTTCCCAAATATGAACCAACTTGTAGCCTGGCAAGTTTTCTGTAATATAATTTTGCAAGAAACTAATTTTGTGCAAGGTATTTTCTAAAGCATTTCTTAGAAAGATTTTTTTTTGATCAGTATTTGCCCAATTATTCTTTGTCGTACATGTGGGACACCCATGGAACCAACACCCAAAAAACTCATAAATAGTTTTTGTTTGGATGCTGAAACCATCGACAAAATAATCCCCAATTTGCTTCTCGCCCTCGGGACTCAAGGCGTGCTGAATTTTGCAAACAAAAATGTACTCGTAATATCTCAACCATTTTATTGAAATTTTACTAAAACATTTCTTTGAGCTAGAATACCCATTGAGTGGAACAATGCCCATAACCCCCTGAGACAAGTGATCTCTCAAAAAAACTTTCAAACATGCTGAAGCAATGGTTGGTTGATTGAAAGGATCTAAATTGGCAATATCAAGAAATAAACGTCTAAATTCCAGACAACACTTGGCCAATACCTCAACATCAGTATTACAATAGTCAATGAGTGTCTGTTTCATATTCCACAATTCCCCCTTTTCCTTTTCCTGTGCATAAAACTCATTGAAACACTCTATATCCTGGTGAGAGAGAGTTTCAGGCTTAAAGTGTTCAATTGCAGGCAAAGGCCCAACATAATCTATGTTTTCATAGACATTCAAGTAACTGTATGGATAAAAAGTTTTTTGCATATCAGCTTCCAATCCAAATATGGTCGGCATATTACGAAGTGAAGACTGAACAAAGTTGAGACTATCAATAAACTGTATCTTGAAAGAATCTACAGAGATTAAAATTGCCTTGGCCCCCCGAAATATTACTTTAACTCTAATGTTTTTCTTGTATAAATGAGGAAGCAAAAAGAAATGATCAAATCCCATTCCATTGTGGCAAATGCAGGTAGTGTCTTTAAATTTAGGTGTCAAGATGTGATTCAGAAATTTTTCTTCACACCCAGGGCCCAGAAAAATAATTTTTTCAAAAGAATTTGATTTATCGACACTTGGGTAATAGTGACCAATGACCAAAACAGGAATAATTTTTCCGGTGAGCTCATCTGTTCTCGACTCAAAATCAAAAAATAAAAGTTTTTCTCTAGGCCCCTTATCTTTAATCTCAGCTCGAACATAGTGAAGATGTGGGGGATGAACAATTTTACAAGAGACACAATAACCGGGCGGATTGCAAGTATGTACTTTATTTTTTCTAACTGTGTATAGAGTTGAGCAATCAAAGCAATACTTTCGCCACTCACACATTTTACTGGCGATGTGAGTCGAGTAACAGGAATAGTCAAAGAAATATCGGCTACAATTTTTACACTTGATGGATGGAAGTGGATTGCCTGTGGAATTAAATTTTGATTTTAGTGCAAAAGTGTGACAAATTGACCCCTGACACTGGGGACATTTTAATTGACAAATGTGATCCTTTGCAGTCTTGCTGAAATTGAAACACCTTGTGCAAAAGTAACTACGACCCATGTACCCAGCAGGGCTCCTGATAACGTCATACTTGTCAGGGGCAGAGTTAATTAAATATATTTGTCTTTCTGAATAAATACTACCTTTAAAAGTAATTTGAAATTGCTTGCTAGAACTAAAAACGACAATTTGATAACCAGGAGCTAAATAGTCTTGAAAATCTTGAACAGAAATTGGCCTCTTACCAATTTTATTGGTTACTTTGATTGAAAATTTTAAAGTTAAATCAGTCATTTGTACAAAGGGTTGTTTAGCCACATACCATTTGGGCTGAGTATCTGTAAATTTAGCTTTTGAAATTTTTTTTCCTAGGTAAATTGAAGATAGCAAGCTTGAGATGCAATCTTTGTATTTAACAACTAAACATGATCTTTTTTTGCAGTTAAATTCATCCATATCCAAAGCCACCCGCAAAAGCGGATTTCTTTCTGAATTTTTCATGTTTTTGCAAGCAAAAAATCAAACCTCAACTTGCTCAGAGGAATATCTTTATGAACCTGTGACTGCAAGAGAGATTCGATCCTGTGGAAAATTCGAGCTGCAGAAAAACTTTCAACGCTGATAAAGGGGAGATTGATGGGATCAAACTCTGAACAATCTAAAATATCAATAAATAATCTAACTTTATACTGATGCTCAGATTCTCTGAATGATTTCAAAACCTTTTCACTAACTTGGTCAAAAATATTCTCGAGAATTTGTAAAATATCTCCCGCAAGTTCAAAGAGCGATTCAGTATTAATTACAACTTTTTGAATTATACGCACAACTTCCAAGTTTTTGCCTTGAACCACCTGTTGATCAGAAACTGTAAAATATTGGGAATAATCAATATCCAAAACCTCCTCCTCCTTGTCTTGTTCTTGAGAAACAACCAAAAAGGGACCAGCAATATCATCTACAGACATTTGTTAGAGGCAAGAACTTTTGCCAAGTCGTTGAAGCTCGTGTTGGGAAAGCGGCTGTAGTATTCGGCGATACTGACCTCTGGCAGCGGCGGCGAAGGTAGAGCGTTGTCGGATGAAAGATCCAAATCGCCAATGAATGGCTTGTAAAGAGAATCAATCTGCAGGGTTAAAAAATTTTGTTAGCCATTTTAAACAAGAGTAATAATTTGAACAAACCAACCTCGAGCGTCGGTGTGATGTCGTCTAATTCAACAGCGTTCTGGCGCTGAAGAACCGGTCGCCCTGGCGACGACGACTGGCTGGTGCTCGATGAAGACTGGCTGCTGCTTGACGAAGACTGGCTTCCCGATGAAGTCTGACTGCTCGATGTGGCCTGGCTGCTCGAAGAAGACTGGCTGCTCGAGGACTCCCCGGTGGAAGTCCCGCTGCTGGAAGCGGCCTCTGCCGGAGCGGCTTCTACGGTCAGAGTGGATTCCTCTGCCGGAGCGGCTTCCTCGGTCGGGGCGGCCTCGGTCGGGGCGGTTTCCTCGGTCAGAGCGGCCTTTGCCTGGGCGGTTTTGGCAACCGAGGGGTAGGTCAAGTCCCAGTCAGTGCTCTCGTAAAAGGAGAATTGGTTCTCGTGCCAAAAGGGCTTGATGTACTCGAACATGTAAGGCCTGCGGGTCGGATGAACCAACAGACTGTTTGTCGAGACTGGCTCTTTGGCCGAGTCGAGAAGAATTATATTGCTGTCCACCCTCTTGTGGATAACGATTTGGGCGATAGACGCCCCGTAAAACAGAGTGAACGACTTGTCCGATGTGTTGTTGAACACAATCTTGATTGGCTCCTTGAAATCCTGGTCAATTATTCCCCGAACTACAATTCCCTCCCGAGCAAATGAAGACCTGTTTTCGATCGTGGCGTAATATCCCGCAGGAAGGCCTATCTTGATGTATGTGTTTATCGTTCGGATCGACCGGCCCGAGATGTTGAAATTCCCGGGACTTACCAAGTCGTACCCGGTATCGTTCAGCCTGGCCTGAAACGGAAAGTGGCCTGCTAGCGAGCACTTGTCGAAGATTATGTAAGGCCTAGACTTGTCCGAGTGGACGTAATCGTTCTCCTGGTAAAACTGCCTCAACTTTTTCTCGAAACTGAATGCCGGCCTATGCACGTCCTTCATGTGAACGTGACCAACGACTGTTGGCTGATTGAGAGCTAACCTGAACCGCCAGTCAGCTACACTGTCTCGGCTCGAGTTGAGAACGGGATGGTTGATGACTGTCGTTGACCCGAATCCCCCCCGGCGCCGTTTGCACGAGGCAAATGCGTCAAACTGGTCAGACCTCCAACCGAGCCGCGAAGACTTCTTCTCGCTCGCGGCTGTTCTGGCAATTCGCTTGTCAATGAGCCGCAGGACCCGATCGAGACTACTTCCTGAAGATCCTGAAATAGTTTACAAAAAAATAAAAGGTTAGAGAGTTTGTTTGAGTTGACAATTTTAAAAGATTCTCACCTCCTCGCTCCTCGTCCTCTTTGGACTGTCCACGGCCACTTGTCGAAGCAGTGTCCACAGTGCTTTCTAAAGATGCCAAAATGTTAACAATTGATTTAATTGATAATTTTTAAAATGGGCTCACCTCCTCGAGTATCGTCCTCCTTGGCCTTTCCGGTGTCGGGTGGCGAAGCAGTGTCCACTGCACTTCCTAAAGATTTGGAACAATCAAATTATCAATTAAATAGCCTAAATTACAAATTTTGAAATTTCTCGCCTCCTTGCTTGTCGTCCTCCTCGGCAGTATCTGGCGAAATGGGGTCCACAGAATCCTGGCTGTCGTGGTCCAGATCCGACTCAGTATGATCCGCAGAATCTGTAGCCAGAGTCCCACCCTTTTCCTCGCTTGAGTCTGACTGTTGCTGAACATTGACTGAAAATCTGACTTTGGCTGGCTCGAATCTGACTGTGGGATCATCCAGACCAAACTTTGTCTGGGATGCCTTGCTCTTGACCAGATCGGCCCGAGTCCAGACAAACGGCTCTTTCCCGGTGGCCCTGTCCAAGATGTGAAGCCAAGTGTCGAGAATGCCGTGTGTCCCGATCAGATTGTCTGAAAATATAAAAAACAAAATTTATTATTCAACTATTTTTTATATTAATATCTTGATAAATTAGCCAGCTGATTGACTTTATTTAACAGCTTTGCCTAATTGACTGCCTTTTTGCCTATATTTTATGCTATTTGCCTCTATTTCTACACTTTTTGCCTCTATTTTTACGGTTTTTGTGCTATATTGCAGGATGGTTATTTTAAAATTAGACTTTGGAGGCATTTTTCAGGAAACAAAGCTAGCAGTTGGTTTCTAAGCTCATAATATGCCACAGTCGCCCAAAAAATATGCTACGCCTCCATAATGAGCAATAATTTGCCTAATTTGACTTTGCCCAGAATACCAAAGCCTCGCCGCCGCCTCATGCATAGTACCCGCGGTCCACAGACCTTTTTGCCCCGCGGGAGAGTGAGCAGGGTTCGACCGGCGCCGATTAAAACTCGGGGGTGTAGCACCCCCAAAATTTGTGATTTCGGGCATCTGGCTGCCTTGAAAAAACAAAAAGTGCCGACGAAGCAGTGTTTCGGCCGAGTTATCGGCCCGGTCCATCTCATCGGCAAAATTCGCCGATAGCCCACCCATCGGTCCCAACCCATCGGCCAGTTCGGTGGCAGAGTGCTCGGGCACCCAGCGGTAACGTCGGGCGGCCGTGGTATGGCCAAAATTGCCATGATTTTATCGGCAAAAAGTATTTGTTTATCAAAAAAAAATGTTGTAAACAAGTGGGCCTCTTTGCGACGACGTCATCGCCCGTCATTGCCCGTGCCTGCCCCGTCGTTGCCTGCCTCGTCCGACCTCGGCTTCGACCGATCACTGCCGGCGCAACAAGCCGGCAACTCCAAGCTGTCTGGTATTTTAATAATTAAATAATTAAAAATTAATTTATAGTAAAGTCGTTGGAATATAGGTAAAAAGTGGGCTGTAGAGTATTGTGGTGATGACTGGGCAATGGGTAAATGTCAAAATTAGTAACTATAACACCCCCTTGCTTGTGCATACAATAATAGATTATTTAGAAAATATTTTTCTCTGACTGTCATTTTATTTCAAATCCAAAATGCTGAAATATTCTATTTGGTAAACAAAAGCCATTAAATTGTTGGATTTTGAATAAATACTTGCAATTTTTTCAATATTTAATATATATATTTGGTTAGACAATTGCAGTAAATGAAAAAGTCCCTATGGCGCAATGGCAGCGCAGTTGCCTTCTAAGCAAATGGTTGGCGGTTCGAGTCCGCCTAGGGATAATTTTTTATTGCAATTGTCATTTTTCGTATTAATTCTACAGTTGGGAAAGAAACGTGATTTTTTGATGAAAATTACATGAAATTTTTATTTCGAATGGTCATATATAAACAATATATTATATCTATACAAGCCATTATGAATGTTCCAATCAATAATATTGACAAAAACCACTTGAGGATAAATGGAGCAAACAAGAATGCCCCAATACAAAACATGTATGAAAAGAAAATACCAAGGTACACTGCTCTATCACTAGCCATAGTCTATTCGATATTTTACTCACGTTTCTGCCGGTAGTCGTTCACGAGTCGGATCAGGAGTCTCTTGGCCGTATCGCTCAGGTTCTCAAAGTCTTCCAGGTTCCAGGTCACCTTATTTGCTGCGATCAACACACTGTCCATCAGAAAAAAAACTCAAACCAATTTTTTCTAACAAATCTGGGTCTAATCTCTCTCAATCTCAATCTCAATTCTCTTGGGAATTTTTTGGGTTGAAAAACTAGGCTTTTCCAGGGGTTTTTATATGAAATGGTAGCCTATGTAATCAATTGAGCAGTTAATTATAGATGAGATGATTAAATTAAAAGTAGTATAATATCATCAAAATATTAAGCCTGGTTATTGAATAGACTACTAATGACAATTATTCCCCCTTGAATAATAATTTTTGTTTTTGGTAAATGGATTCTATTGTAATAATGAGCCTGGTTAATTCAGTTGGGTACTATTTGTTGTCCAGGTTTTATTTTATTCTTTCCTGTTTAATCATGAATGAATTGATTAATGTTGTCTTTTGAAATTGTGAGCTGGTTACATTACAAATGGAATTACATTATTAAAACTAAATAATGGGTTCTGAATACTAATAGCCTCTGGTTATGTTTTGCCTAATGAATACTAATGCTTTGTTTAGCTATTAGTTGCTGTTTATTGATAGACTACAGCAAGATGGGGATTTTAATTTTTTTGCTGATTATATTAGGAAATGAATTTATTGATGTGTTGTACATCATAGGGTCTATTAGTAATAATTAATTAATTAAACAATGCCAATGTAGTCTTATTATAAAATTTATTAATTTTTAAGGTGAATAGCCACCTAGGTGTTGCTGACGTTGGGCTTGGCTGTGGCTTCCACTGTGTGAGTCACAACTTCAAACTTTCACCTACCCTATTTTAGCCTTCAGCCATTGAGGTAGGGAATATTTAATACAACTCATTTTAATTTCAATTACTCATGGCTGGATAATCATCACAATTGACCTGGATGCCTAGCAAAGAGATAATTTAAAAAATTTGACCAATCTTCCAGGTAATGAGACCAGCGCTATACCCTATATGCCACAGGCCTCATTGGCATAAGCCCTGTATAGCCATTATGTTACATTATGGATTTACATTTTCTAGTGGCTATGATCTCCAGCGCCTGGCGGCATTGTGCCGATCAGTTCTGCCGACCGACCAGCCTGCTATACTACGCCGGTTGCGCCGTCCAAGTTGTCGTACCTCAGCCGATGCTGTGTTTAGAGGGTCAAATACTTCAGTCATGAGTCATGAGCTTGTACTTAAGCTTAGCTATATGAAGGTTTTATCATAGCTATATTTTTAATGTTCAAGTTGTTTGCTATTAACCTGTTGAAAATATAATGGAACCAAGTTGTTTCCCTACTAATTGAAAGCTGTGATATTAATTAATTTTCATAAGTGGATTTAATGCATTATGGATTTTGAATTGTGTAATCTCAATCATTTTGAAAATTTTTGCTGATTCTATAATCATTGTATATCAACTACCTCATTAATATTAAATGAGCTTATTTTTGTATATTTTATATTTACAAAAATGTATAAATTAAAAGTCCAGCTGTGATTATTATTCTGTTTTAGGGGTATAAAATGCCATGATGCTCATTGGTAAAATCAGTTAAAGGAAAGATTTGATTTTTCCTAGAAAGAGAGTGAGAGAGAGAAAAATTCCCCGAGATTGTTATTTGTTCTATTTGATTTTAAAAAAAGTTATAATGGATAAAATCCAAATTTTAAACTCTGTAAATTCAGCCCCACTTACTCCTGATGGAGATTATCTCACAATCTCCCTTGCCGAGAAAAATAAGTATAAGTATGTGATAATCGAACACACTTTTAATGGAAAAACAGGCCCATTTGTGAAAAAAATAACTATGACAATTGCCGAAATTAAGAAATTTAGTGAAGTCTTGAAAAATGATAGCTTCTATAGGCATAATAATAAAAGTATTCTGGATTTTATTTCAGTCGGCCTGAGTGGGGATTTGTTGCTTATTGTGAAGAATACAAGTGAGCAAGACTTTACAAAAGAATTAAATGGTACTTTATTCCTTAATAAATGCCATGCTTTCAAAGAGAAGGAATTTTCATCTTCTGTATTTTTTAGCAAATCTGTTTTAATTGAACTAGTTCCGTTATTGATGGAATTTGTTAAACATGTTTAACAGGAGAGTATGGAGTGTTTGAAAGAAATAAAGCTAATTAAAAAAACGATTTTTTTTTTCTCGAAGTGGGCGTGCGCTTATCTTTTAATGTATTTATGGGGGGGGGGGGGGGTTATGTTTCTTGTGGTAAAGTTATTAATCCTTCCCTATTTTTTTTTATACCCTTGCTTAAAGGTCTATTCACTGTATTAACTCTTTTTTTGCAATTCAGTTAGTTTATATATTATACCTTGGCTTATGCAGCGATGTAAGTTGTAGGCCCCTTAGGTATAGTATATTTTAGAGATGGCTAAAAATGACCCTGGTCTTGGGTAAAAAAAGAACTGCCCAATAAGGGATTCGAACCCTTGACCTGATGGTTAAAAGCCAACCGCTCTACCGACTGAGCTAATTGGGCAAGATGTTTTTTGGCATGAGTGTGATAGGCTTATTAATTAATCATTTAAATCTTATTTGAATTAATTTAAATACATAATGAGCCCAGCCTGAGCAGACAATCCACTGCACAAGCCGATGGGAACTGGGGTATTGTCCGACCGTTAAGCATGGCCAGTATAGGCCACTTAGCCATTCTGGCCCCCCCCCCTTTTTCGTCCCGAGTTAGGTTGAGTCCGCTCTCCTCAAGGCTTCTATAACTACTGGCGAGGTTCGAACTCTTCCTGTTCGTCGCTACAATTCTGCAGAGGTACCGGGTTCGATTCCCGCCGGGCGAGCCGGAACCGAACCTGGACAAGGCGATTTTCAACGGCCTGCGAAACGCCCCGGAACATCGGCTTGTGTTCGAGCGTCGGTCAAACTAATTACTTTGTTAGAGTGGTTTCTATATTATGGCTTAATTGTAAATACAGTGAAACCTGCCTGAACCGGACTCAGCCTAAGGTGGGAACCTGCCCTAGGCGGACATGTGAGGCTGCACTGTAAGATCGGTTTTGTAAGCATGTTTGACTGTCTAAGTAAGATACATTTTTTTGGACACTTTTCCGGCTTAAACAAGGTTTACTGCAATGTGTTTGTTTTAAAGAGATTTTGTTCTTAATACTTATAAAATAAGTCCCATTAAAACAGTTAAAACCAATTATTTTGATGCGATTAGTTCGATCAAAACCTAGCTACGGTGTCACCATCTATCCGCAGCGAGATTCAACAGAAATGTCAATAAATGTTTTTGCAGTACTTGCCAGTTCAAAGTTCAAACTGCACGAAAGTCAAAATCAAGGCCAAAGGCTTGCACTCAGCCCAACGGCATATCACTTCCTATGAAATCGAACTGAAAAATAAACACAGCCAGAGTGTTCTATGGCACATACGTTAAGGCGTCAGTCTCCTTACCACGAAGCCGTGGGTTCGAACTGAACTTCAATTTTTTTTCATTCTATGTAAGTCACTCAGGCTTGTAAATGACTTATGTGCCGATGAATTAGCCGAAGGTTGGATTTGGAAGAAAGAAAGAAACATGACGCAATCTAGCATTGAGCAGAATTAACCCTTTATCAGCTACCTTGCCAACAGTTATTTAAAATTATATTTTTATTTTTATTTTAAATAGCAAATTATTTACTGATAATATAATTATAATTATAATTGTAATTGATAAGGAATTGCCTTCAGAAAACATTAAAATTAATATCGAAAAAATAAAATAAGGTGCTTTCATTAACAAACCCGTAAAATATCTGGCTATCTTTGCTCTGTTTAAATAATGTTATTGATTTATTTTTGATTGATATGGATGAGATTGAGCCAAGAGCCTATTACTGCAGAAGACACTGCATCACATTGGATCTGCAAGTTGAGCATGGTAAAGATTGCAACTCCGGTCACTGGTGATCGAATAAAATCTCATGGCAAAGTGTGGTTAATGTAAGACTAACTGGCCCCCTAAATACAAAGCCAAGTTGTTGCCAGAATAAAATAAAATAAAATAGGTCCATTGGCCTATCGGAAGTTGCTTGATACTAAATTATTAATATACTAATATACTAATATTATAATTAGATTATATGATTAATTCGCCAGGTATGCTGTCATTCTTTGAGAATAAAGCCCATGGATGCCTAGGCTGCCTAGGCTGCCCAGCACAACCAGATGGAATTTGTAGTAAAAACTTTCTCTTACAACGGTAAATGGTTAATCGCTATGGCACTGTGGACTCCTCATGGCCTATCTGTTTGACTTTTTATTTATCAGCTGTTCTTGCTGATTGGCGTTAATGGGTTAAACAGGCTAAAAAGGTTTCAGATTAATCTGGCCTTGTCAAGTGCAAATCAAACATACCCCCTTTAAACTGTTCATAGTCCATAGCTTTCGTTCTAGGCTGCTCCACCTAAGGCAGTTTCCGTCATATAAAAATCGCCTAGTGATCTATACCAAGCTATGAAATTAGCTATAAACTAGACTGGTTAGCCAAAGCAGCGTGTAACTATATGTCATAGTAATTATTTTGTTCACTGTTCGCTTACATTAATGAAATAAAGCCCATTATAATAAATAAATAAAAAATTATAGTAATTAATCATATAGTGAACATAGTCATAAAATAAGATGGATGTTCTAGTGACAACAGTTCTGTTGGTGGTTCTAGCCACTATCATCCTTTATGCAAAGAACAGACGGCCAAAGAACTTTCCGCCGGGACCTATGGGTAAGTCACGAAAACAAAATTAAAGGCATCCTGCAGTTATTTGAGTTTATTTTTGGAACCAGCTGTCGCTGTAACACATAATGGCTGTCATTTGGCACTTCATTGTTTCCTAAAATGTACTAAAATCATTCCTGCAATGATTTCCACTACAGTAGTACCTCGATATAGCGAAGTAATATATAGCGAATTCCTCGTTATAGCGAAGTAGTTT
>JAQFYF010000010.1:0-13703 GCA_034694345.1 Allopauropus danicus
ATCAGCTCGGTCGATCACTCGCACTCGGAGATACCGTCGACGATGGTCCGGACAACGACGTCGCCGGTCAACACGACAACTGCTCAAGCGCCCATGCAGGTAATTGTTTAAGACCAGATGCCAGTACTGGGTTAAATTTATTTATATAAATTAATTGCATTTACAAACATAATCTGAAGACGCTAATGTTCGTTGCTTTTATTTTTTAAGCATACTTTTCCTGCCGGCAATTTCCCGACGCACTTCACGTCGGTGAGGAACGAGTCGGGGTCGATGGGATTCGGCGCCAGGGTCGAGGCATTCTCCCGCGTCTCCTACTCGACGGCGCTGAGCGTGACAATCGCCATCGGCTGTTCGCTGCTCATCCTCAACGTCCTGATTTTTGCTGGCGTCTACTACCAGCGGGACAAGCATCGAATGCAGGTTTTAGGATTACTTATAATTAAGATATATTATATTTACAATTTATTTTGCGTAGCCTACTGAAAGGAATCTGAAGCTTATTGGTTTTTGAACAGACTGTAATTAGAAAAATTAATATATTTCCATAATTGCATCTTAATCAGATTATTAAAAATAAACATAGAATTAGTAATGCTTTTAGACATTAACACGACACAATTTTGTAATTTTTTCATTAGCCACAGAATGATTCGATAGGCTGCGGGCTGATCTTAAATCAATTGAGAAGGCACTAATCAGAAACGATGGTTTTTTGTGTTAAATTTATATGAGACTGATGGTGCTCCAGTTCCTTGCATGCAGCAATAGACTAAAATAAGAGTACAGTGCTGCCATTTACTAACATGTGGATTCGGTAGTCAACTGCCCATCTATAAGTTGTAACAAACCGCCGGCCTATGTGGCACTTCGCATATCAGCTATGAATACTGTTTGCCATAAAGATCAACATGATTTCTGCTCTATGAGCAGTTGCCAACCAAATCCACCTTTTTGTATTTGGCAGCACTTTAGCCTGAAATTAGTCATAGTGCTGCACACCGGGGGAGCTGGATCAACATTAGTCAGAGCCTGATTGGTTGGTCATGTCGCGTTTGACAGCTATATCTGACAAGCTCAGACTCAGTTTGGTAGCGTTCATTTTGAACGACAGATATCATAAAAAAATATTTTTCCTATAGAGATCCATGCATTCAAGAAATATCCAAATATCTTTTTGATGCATGGGGCCCTATGGGAAAAATATTTTTTCATGATATCTGCTATTCAAAATGAACGCAACCTTTGTGAACTATAGTCAGCTATTTTAAAATGGCGTCTGAATGTACTCTTGCTGAGCAACACCCTGATTAACCCTTTTTATTTTGTACTCGATCCACAACAGGCAAAGCTGAGCGAACAACTCTCCCAGCAGCAGCACCACCAGCAGCAGCTGCGAACAATCGGCACAACCAGCCACTACTCCAACAAGGACGACGACAACAAACACCCCACCAGCGGTGGCCAGGGCAACCCCATGCCCAACTACGGCAACAAACTTGCCCCGCGGACCCCGCCGCCGTCGCCGATCAAATCCCGACAGGACGCTTGCAACCAGGTGATCCCGCTGCAGATCCAGACGCTGAACATACCCCGCGGCGGTGGTCAAAGTGGTCAGACGCCGATGCACAACCACCCCGGTGGCATGAACAACATCGGCCTGATGGGCCCGTACCCGGTGCTCCGGGGCCCCGGTGGGCCCGAGGACAGTCAGTCGAGCTCGCCGCTGAGCTTCGAGCAGCAGCACATGTCGGGGACGGGAACGCTTCGGCAGCAGAACACGATGACCATTCGCAAGCCGAACATGCAGGAGGTCCGCGTCTGATATTAACTCAGCTATCGGCGCGGGGGACGCTTGAAGTTACTTTTTGGGGGAATTTTGGTGCCGGTTTTATATGTGAATTGATTGTGGTGTTCGTTGCCTGGCAGGCAAACTGTACAGATAAAAAGTGAACAATTGGAATCAGACTTTAGACTATATCAGAAATAATAGTGATATCATACAACACTTGTGAAAAAGACACTTGTGTGACACGTAAGAAGCAATGTTTCAGTGGTTCAAACTTTTAATAATTCTAATTTAAATTGATTTTGACCTTATTGAGCCAGCGTGAATTCAGCTAGAAAAGAGAATAGGCTTGTTTATTTAATTTGATAATCATTAATCTTTTTACAAATGTTTTACATGCATACTATAGGACAAAACAATCAAGTTGTTGACTTGAAACCAAAACAGTCGTTAAGATATATGGAACAAGTTATTGAATTTTATTTTCTCATTGAGTGGTTGGGCAGCTAATTAATGTTAGTTATATTTAAAAGCTTTAAATTTGTTTATATTAACGTTTTATATAACAAGTCAGTACGATTGTTTTATAAGCATCGGACGCGCTTTTGTCAACTAAACAAAATCAATGATAAACCACAAATTAAATATTGAATTGTTGATTAATACGGATTATTAATTAATTTAACTATTATTTACAACATTTATATTATATTTATATTTTATTAGTAGACTAATAGCAGAAGCAGTTGCTAACCCGTCGTTTTAAAACTAGCATTTCGATGCAAGCGTCTCTGTTTAATTCTTGAAACCTCCGATATGGCTGCTTCTGAACTGGGACTTTACAACATGAGTGTGGCTATAACCTGACCCTTGGTCAGGCATTAACTCAGCAGTAATGAGGGTAGTATAATGCTATGGTAATCAAAGAAAGCTGACTGTGTAGTAGAAGATGTCGTCAGGCAAAAAAGAGGGCTGCCTACCCTGGGCCCGAAGCTGAAACTTAAAACAGGTTTGACTAGTATTAGAGCTGTATGGGCATCGTCGCTAGAGATTCTAAAAATTCACTCCAAAAAATGTTTGGACTAATCAGAAGCCTCGATTCATTTTTTGAAGTAAAATTTTCGAATTTCTAGTGACGATGTACATACCAAAAACTAATTATTCTAAAAATTAAACGGGATATTTCAGTTTTTTTTTAAATATAGGCCTCCATTCATAAAATTTGTTTAATTCTAATTCGTCACCTGACTATAATTTAAAAAAATCAAATTTGTCAAAACATGGAGTTCGGCTAAGCATGTATAATAGGCAAACATTTTATAAACCAGTAATTTGTAGACTCCTCATATGATACAAATTCCGCTGTTGTAATAATCTGTACATAAATATTTAGCATTTTTCAGTGTTATGGGACTACCGGGCGGGGAGTAATTCTGTCCAATTTTCTGCAGACGCGCAACTCAAATCAGCACAACTTGCGAGTGGCGAGGGCTGTAGTTCAATTTAAATTCAGGAATATCTTAATCAATCAGAATTATGGATTTCGAATGACGCCACCTGGATTTGCCTTGGGTCATGGCTGCACCACAATTGGTTAAGGTGTTCACTAAATAGAGAAGATCAGGCCATTTGTATTTACTGAGAATGCATGCCAAACATTAAATTTACAGAATTGCCAGCCTACTCAAAGCAATATCAGTATCGTAAATAGACTATGTGTACATAATTAGCGTGCTTATAGCTCATATGATCAAATAACCCATAGCATTCATTGGTCGATTATAACGTTTATATTGACTAACTACTTAAAAGTCTTTTATATATACTTTTTGCTGTCATAGTTTATCAGTAATGTTCAATGCTTTTTCAACATGTGAATAAACTGTTTGTATATTTCAAAGAGTTAGAAATGTTGGTTTCAACTTCAAACAAAACTTAGTCTTAAACCACAAGGCCGTAGAGGCCCTTCAACTTTCACAGAATTTCAAACAGCTGACCGGTGTTATCAGACCAGTTAAATAATGTATTTTATATAGCTTCTAGTCTTATAGAATCCAGTGCCTTTTTCTAGAAGCTTTAATAGCTTCGAGTCCTTCGACAAACCTATCCGCCAGTTATTTGTATGTGTGCAAGATTTCAATTATGACAGACAAAATTCGGTATCTATAATCTGTTGGCGCGGCTGATTGGTCTATGTCAGGTCTAACACTAAATCAAGTTTGGAAATTGACACATCGTGCATTTGGGCTCAACTGTAAATATAGAATTCACTACAAATTAACAACTACATAGTTCACCTATAATTTAACAACTATAGACTATACAGTTTAACTTCAACATATAATTTTTACCAACAAATGCTTTTTACGAATACAACAAATTGTGTATTATAAAAATTAAAACATTATCTACTGCTCCTCCGAAGACAATTGACAGTTGTTATTTGCTTTTTACTTGTTTCAACCTAATCGCCATAGTAAAAAAATTATTGATGCCAAAAAGTCAACGTTTATGCTCCCTAAGGCCATTGGGCTATGGTAGTCTTTATTTTCTTGAAAAAAAGCCTGATTTATTGATTGATTGATATCAAGATTTATGTTTTCACTCGGAATTGACGATCGACTTGATCCATCGGACATACGGCGGCAGGAACGTTGCCTTGCCGACTCGGTTGATGTGATCGTCCCACGCGACGATGGCGATCACGTAGCCGCCACGCCAGACCGGCGCACCCAGATCACCCTGCAAGTTGCAGTGACAAAGTGATGGTTTAAACATAGCAACACTGATTGCCAATGTATACTGTGGCACATGCGGTATGACGCCAGTCTCCTTAACCCTACCTGGGCTCGAGTCCGGCATATTCCTCGCTCATATTTTTCAGTCTCACAATCTTAATGAGTCATCCAGGTCTAACAAATACCTTTGTAGTGACGATCCAGCCATATGTAAATAATGATTAAAAATAGTAAAAAAAATATGTGATTAATAGTAGTGAGCATCCACCTTCAATGGCTTAATGCTAGAATGATGGATGAAAGTTTGAAGTTATATTTTGGCAACACTGTCGACAGACTGATTGGCAATAATGATTAGATCTGAAAGGCATGCTGGAGTTATCGAACAGTAATTCGAAGCACAGAGTTGTTAACTTGCCGGGAATTCAAAGTAAGTCGGCGTTGTGGTTGCCAGGTACAGGCTGTTCGTGTCCATTGGGTTGCTGTTGTCAGTGTTGCCGATCCGGCGTCTGGCTTCCTCGTCGGAGACTACGCCTACTTCGGCCGTTTGAAGCACCTTGGCGAACTGCATCATGCACATCCTGCCTCGAACTGTTTCAAAGCAAGATACAGTAAAATCTTGCGCAACAGTCATTGAAAGCTAGTTAACATTTCTCTGTCTATTCCACAGACATGAAAGTCTAGCCCGTTAAAATATAATTTCTCTGTATTCCTAACCTTTACATAATTACTCGAATACAGTAAAACCCCTCCTGAGCAGAATCTCTCCTAGGCGAAAACTCCTCTTGAAAGGAATCTTGTCTTTGGCCGTTGCAGCCATAACCTATGAAGAATGAACCACTCCTAGACGAAAACCTCTCCATAAGGGAATTTTATCTGTTTCCCATGATGTTCTACTCACAAGAGGTTTTACAGTACATAGAAGGACACACTGCAACTCCATAGCTTACAGAATAGCTTAAAAAGAAAAGCTTGGGAATTTATAAAATAAAATCTGTCCTTAGCGAACACCCCTTTAGCCAAGCAAATTTGTTTGTTATAGACAGGATTTTTTCTATGAACAGGTTGATTGCTATGAAAAATCAATACTAGAACCAATACAAATTGTTCTTGATTGGCAGGTTTTCTCCCAGGACAGTATCTGCTACGGACAGGTTTTACTGTATTACATGCTTGAGCCGTTCCCTAGCTCAGCAGTCATTGAGACGAATATCTTGTAACTACAGTTATGTAAATTTACTTAATTAGAACATTGATCACTTTGGGGTTGTTAGTTCTGTTTTTGTTTAACCTACCTCTGCACTTGGGCTTGGCTCCCCATCCGTTGACGACGACGGTGGCTTTCTCCGACGGCTTTGCATAGTCACCGCTGATCAGGTATGCCGGCGTGATGCGCCACTTGACCAGCGTCAGGTTCATCGCCAGCGTCACGACGGCAACGTCGTTGTCATCGACCGATGGATCAAACATGGGGTGGACGTTGATGACGGACACCTTGGCCGTCGTTCGGTGAAGCTCGGTCTTGTTTGTTCGGTTGACGACACCGGCGATGACCCGGGTTTGGCCGACTTTGTAGGGCATGTCATCGGCCGGGCTGTGGTTTTGCAATGGGCGTGAAGGTAATTTGAAAGTTATTAATTAAAGTCGGTTAAATTGGTCAACGGCCTACTTACGTAGTAAGCACATCATCACATTATTAAAATTTAAGCTACATTGAGCAGAGTCAGTACGTTACTTAAAACTGTGTAAACTCTCAAAAACCTGAAAACCTCTACCCGTTATTTTTGATGACCCGGCCAGCCGCTAGTCGACTCATAACCAAAGGCCTTAGGCAGTTCCTGCCAGCCGTTTGACGGGCAAATCTAATTAGATCCAAATAATCAATATTCATTTTCAGCTCCGGGCCCAGGGTAGGCAGCCTTAACCGTTCTTCTTGTGGGCGGTGGTGTATAACCGGCGGTTGGACCTTACCGTGATCGGCCTTCTCCACTATGACTTACAGAATATCTAAGGAAGGTAAACTCTCAGGAGAACATGATTCTATTTTGGGAAAAAAATCTATAATCTAAAATTTGGTTTTTAAGTATATTACATAAGTTGATTAGATAACCTTCTCCTTTAACAGCTGATCGCTATGGAGTTGGGGGCATCTTACAGTTAGTTGCTAGGTTGAATTTTTTTAAGCGGTTTCAATTGTCACAAAATAGAAAAAAGTGTCCTGTTGCCCATATGGTATGAAGTCGGTCTCAAACTCTAGTTGGCCTGAAGACCTGTTGGTAAATGCTTGTGTTGACTCGGCTTACTTGGTGACTGCCTGGGCCGACGTCAGAATATGCTTGGTGGATAGGATGACTCCGGTGCCGAGAATTTGCTGCGGCTTGCCCTTCAGCTCTCTCACAATCAGCACCTTCCATTCAAAAGATTAAAATCATGTAAAAAAATAGATTTAGTTACCATACTAGCACCCACGGAACACATTCAAATAAGAAAAAAAATTATAAATTCAAATTTACTTGGTATTCTCCCGAGTAGGCTGTCCATGTAGCATTGGCCGAATCGATCCCATTGACGATGTTAGTCTTGAGTTCGGCATTTCCCTACAAACAATAGTTGGTTGGTTGGTGGAACAACAACAAAAACAAAAATCTAACAGCCAGGGTTGCAATGCCCAGGCTACTCCATAACTCAAGGCATTTGGAGATTAAGCAATTCTAACTTAATAGTTTACATATAGGCTGCTGCTATATCCGCCAATGCAATAAGTTATATAGATGATAAGTTAACTAGTAATATTATTATGTAGTTCAGCTTCAGCATAAGCAAAATGAACAAAATTTCGGTCAGTTTTGTAGGCATACTACGATATAATTAATGTACTTACGGAAGAAAGGCACACCAGTGCCACAACGACTGAAACACAAAGCATAATTAATAAATCTTTAATAATGAATTTAACTACTTTTCAATTTATTGCGTTATTTCATTGCCGTAATTGCTGGATTAATTTATAGTGAATCTGGTAAGGTGTTAATACCAGGAATTATTATTGTGCTTTTGTTTTGTTATCTCAAAAGCTCTTTCATCTTCAATTGGTGCTTACCAACACACTTCACAGTTCACAACAATAGTTTAAAAAGTTCTGTGCCAACCGAGCATTTGAATAAAATTGCATGGTCTCTAAAATGATTGTGAGTCATATTTACTACACTGGCCAGAGTTTGTTGCAAATAACAAAATTGTATAGCTTTGGACTATAGAAACAAACAAGATTTCCTTGGATAAGGTTGAGCGGCGCCTGGCCTGACAAGCCAGACTCTTCAACACCAGACAGCAGGACTAGTGGTCCAAATAGTTATCGAACTTTAGGACTAGATGGGCTCTTATGGCCTCAATGATTGAGTTTAACATATCATTCTCGGCAGTACTTGGTGCTAGAACAGAAGATGGAAATTTTGAAGTTTCGATTGCTGTTAAATGATTGGTCATGCCAAGTCGGCGAATCCGGCTCTTCCCTATTTGATTTTCTACTTTTAGTTTATCACAAATCAACCCATGAGCAAATAAATGATCAGTAGACTATTTAAGTTAGAACCACTTCCAAGATTACTTAGGCTATAGTCTATTTCAAGTGCTTAGTTTACATTTCAAATTGTTTGCTCAATATATTTAACAGGACGACAAAAGGTTTTCTGCTGCAAGATCAGTGAAATAAAGTTAAGTAAATACTTTAGCTCGAGTGATTGTTGAAGTTATATTGCATCCGGTTCGTTTCTGATTTTGCCAACTCGATCGTAATTTGCAGGTTGGTGCAATTAGTAATTACTGTAAAACCTTCGTCTACCGAAGCAACATTAATACATTAATACATAAAGCATACATTGCTTTCGTTTGTAAACTAGTTACAAGTTACAAAGACCAATGGACTGAAAATGACCACCATATTTTACATTGGTGCTCGTTGGTTAAGTGAATGGTTTGATAGTCGTTTTGTCTGCTAAGGCATCTTGCCCCTTTAGAGCATATCTAAGATTTGTCAAACGGTTGTATTGAGTGTTGTTCTTGAACTGGGCGCTGTTAATTAAATTTTAAATTAAGTTATTAAAATATTAAAAATGGGCCCTTTGGCATGCTCAAATCCTAATAACTGATGAGCATGTTCGCCACATTGTCAAACTCTTTCTGCCGACCAACTCAATGCTAACACCTATGGTGGCTTAACGAGTGGCACACCGCAGACACCAATTGAGGCCAATTGAGTTAACCAGAGAACTAAACAGGTCGCTCAAGTTTACTTCGGGCTCTATTATTACGAATTTGTGTAGCTTGAACATTGAATAGTTTTACGAACTAGTGTTGGCAATAAAAGTTTCTTCATATATATATTTAACGATTATAAAACCATTGTTTACAGCTTTTATGTTGAAGTAGATTGTTTTTGGATCGTAAACGATGTCAAGTAAAATTAAGCTCGAAGATCAGAGACTCGATAGCATCTTCTTCTGAGCAAAATTTTATATGAAAGTGTTTACTAGTTTCGTCGAGGGGTTCGTGAGTTATAACTTATAGCAAGACAAAGCTAACCAGCCGTCATGGGATTTGAACACTAGACCAAAAGGCTTAGACTACTACTGATCTCTGGCTTGATGCCGTCGGCTGTTGATTTACTTCCGTCGGGGCCTATCAGCGCTCTGACCATGATGACCTAGCTTTATATTTTTGTATTACATTTTCTTGCATTTCAAATTACTTTGACATTGCTTATATGTTGCTTCTCGTCTTCAGTTTGTGTATAAGGCAAAAATTAGATGTTCATTCGTCTCAATATTCCAAACAACGATGGAGCTATATATCAGATTAATCAGAACTTTGTTTATAATAGTAACGATTGCTATTAAATCATTCCAGCCTCGTTTATGTTAATTTGTACTTTTGATAATTATAAAATGCAAATTCTTGAGTTTGATTGATTGTATCGGCTATAACTTTTGTCCGACAAACTTCAAACTTGGCAGTTGTTCCTAGATAGTTAAGAACCAACTATGGATAATTTTAGGCCCATGACTTGGTCATCACCACAAAAGAAAGGCCGTTGATAGACCTGGGGCGACTCACAAAGAAAGAACTAATTTTTGAAAAAGGAGGTGTGCAGGACTCGAACCCGGGACTTACAGATAACAAGTCTCACACTCACACATATCATACAACACTTGTGAAAAAAGAGA
Source organism: Allopauropus danicus (assembly GCA_034694345.1). Taxonomy (NCBI): domain Eukaryota; kingdom Metazoa; phylum Arthropoda; class Pauropoda; order Tetramerocerata; family Pauropodidae; genus Allopauropus; species Allopauropus danicus. The sequence continues at coordinate 9,750 of JAQFYF010000010.1, forward strand.
ATTTTGTGACAGGAAAGAAGCAGTGTTTCAGTGGTTCAAATTCTTAATAATCCAGGTTTAAACAGATTTTGATTCAGCAAGAACGGAGAACGGGCTTGTTTACTTTGTTTGTCATGTCAACTTCTGCATTATAAAATCGTTGTGTGAGGAAGATGAGTAGTTTGGTTGTTGGCTTTAATGGTTACGACTTATGCTTGAGCTTTGCTTCCGAAAATTCACATTGAGCTTACGTAAGTACCCCATTCCAAACTGAGACTGGGGGCTCAGTGATTTAAATTAGTCTTTCTAAAGCGAACTATCCGGGTTTGATTATTACTGTGTATTAGCCAAAATTCGAAATTTATCTATTTATCTAAATTTTATTCAAAAATTAACATGTAGCCTAGTTGCTCTATAGGTCATAGCAGCGAAAACATTGGAAGATTTAACTGTCAGTTGCACAGTCACTCGTAAAGAAAATAATTGGGGCTAACCAGCCTGGGCCTGGTGCTGAAGTGAAGTAGCAAGTTATATATTATCTGATTGCAATTGTCAGCCAGTCAATCAGCCGCCCACACCAGTCAAAATCGTGATAGTTTGATATTTGATTCAATTATCAGTTGCCCGAGTCTTTAACAATAACTTACTTGTTTTGACCTGACAGAGGCAAAATGTGTTTTGATCATCATTATTTTCAGCACTAGTTAGGGGCCTACTACACGTAGGCCTACTTAAACACGTTAATTTAAATTTAAATATTGATTAATTGTTTAAGATCAGGACGCAAGATCTGCTTTTTCCTAGTTTATGTTTAATAATGCTGAAGCAGTTGATAGCCGCACAAATAAAATCATCGCATGTCGGTGCGAATAACCTGGGTTTGATTCCAGGCAAAAGTGACTTCAAATTTTCTATAAGTTATTTCTTTTGTCTTTGTGTATTTATTAGGCCAATATAAATAATAGTCTAATGAATATTTTCTGTTGATGCTGAAGACTAGTATGACAAAGACAGTTCGAAGTTATTGAACTTGATTTAAGTCTAAAAAATATTGAACCTTTACATTAGTAGTCTATATTATGGCGATGCTGTACTTACTTGCTAATAATGCTCCAAACTGCTACAAAATGACCCACTACGATCAAAATCTGATCGTAGTGGGTCCAAATCTCATCAAATGGTAGCAGGAATTGGCTCTACAGTTTGAAATTTGAATGGGGAACTCCTCATTCAAACGGTAGAAGCACCCACTACAAAATTGCTGCTACTGAATGGATTCACCAAGAACAAACAGAAACCCGGTTAATTTAGCATGTGCTTCTATGAAAGCTTTTCTCAAACTGCTTTCTTGGGCTGTTGGTGAATTTGGTGGATCTTTTGATTTCATTTTGAAAAACATGGCGGCTGAAACAAATCCCACCTCGAAATTTTAACCGTTCAATCTTACTCGGTTGCAATTAGAATTGACCCACTGACTCAATAGATGTGTGCCGGTCAGTGGGTGTGACCGAATGCGACCGGCAGTTGATCAGTTGGTTGAAATTTTAGCGATAATTTAGGCGTATTTCAACCAGCCCGCTCAAAATAAAAAAAATACTATTCAAACAAAGCGCCGCTTATAGGCTTCGAAGGAACGGTAACAAGCGTCGAGGTTCTGATTGGCTGAGCGGGTTAAGCCTTGGTTTAAGATGCAGATTTGGTGCATTGGGAAGCCTTGTGGGTTCGAATCCTGCTAGATTTAGGTTTTTTTTTTTGTTTTTACTTTTACTTACATATTGTAATAAATTAATACATGTTTATATCGTTTAAATTTTTTAATTAAATTAATTTTTTATTATTTTTTACATACTTTTATTTATAATTGTTTATAATAACTAATCTAATGATTATAATTATTTATTATGTAATATAAATACATAGGCCTATAGTCTAAGTATTATTATCATTTATCAAAATTTTAGATTATCATATAGGCCTATATATATATATAAGCGTAAAAATAACAATAAAATATCAGACAAATTTCTGGTAGTAGTACAAAATGGTAGAAGTCATTTAAATGGACGGGTGGATCACTACAGTTTACCCACTACCTCAATGAAATTAATTGTAGTGGGTACATTGTAGCGGCGTTTCACTCCAAATGGACGCCCTGTTTTAGTTATTTCTTTTGTCTTTGTGTATTTATTAGGCCAATATAAATAATAGTCTAATGAGTATTTTCTGTTGATGCTGAAGACTAGTATGACAAAGACAGTTCGAAGTTATTGAACTTGATTTAAGTCTAAAAAATATTGAACCTTTACATTAGTAGTCTATATTATGGCGATGCTGTACTTACTTGCTAATAATGCTCAGTGCAAAGTCTCTCAGCTTATTCAGCTCAAGAAACTTTGAGCTGAACAGTAACAGCTCCACTGCATTTTAGGGAAAAGCAGATCCTGCGTCCTGATCTTAAACAAATGATCAATATTTAAATTTAAATTAACGTGTTTAAGTAGGCCTACGTGTAGTAGGCCCCTAACTAGTGCTGAAAATAATGATGATCAAAACACATTTTGCCTCTGTCAGGTCAAAACAAGTAACCGAAGACGAACTGATTCGGGTGACAGCAGCCTACCCTAATTTGACCAAAGATTTAATCATGAACTTCTGGGATGGACGAGAAATGAATAAAAGTGAGAAAGTATTGATACCCCTTATATGACACTTTGCGAATATTTTATTCTTGCTATTACTTGTTTGGTGCCCAATCAGAATTTAAACATGATAAACCTTGTCTCTGATTGGTTAAGAAACAATATTTGTATCAAATTCACCAACTTGAAACTAACAACAACTAACATGCCGGCCCTAGATCCAGCCGACTACACCAACTACAACGACGACTACCAAGATACTTTTCCCAACCTAATCAACAGCCTCAAGTACTCCCTGGACACCAGCACAATCGGCGAGTATTCATTCACGCCGAAGCTGACGGCTGAAGATGTCTGCGAATCAATGAAACCGGACGCCAGGATCTACTTAGTGAACGACAGTGGTGAGACTCTGGCGACGTTTGATGCCCATTGGTTTGTCCTGGCTCTGTTCAGCGGCTACTTCAAGCAGCGAATTGATCGGCTGACTGGCGGGACTGTTCGAGTTTTTCGAGAATTTGTTTGCAACAGTTTTTACGGATATTTGATTCCTATTAAACTCCTAAGCCGCCTTTCCACCATGCGTTACCCAGATATTTGTTAATAAATAGGCCTATTTAATCTAAATAACAATATTTTTGTTATATATGGTGGAAAGGGGGGTTTAGATATTCGGTTCCTAATAAACTCTAAGCCGCCTTTCCATCAACCGTTACAAAAATATTTGTTAATAACAAAGTAATCAAACTAAGGAAAAAAAGATGGCCGTCTCCATGGTGCGCCGCGGCGTGCTCTTCTCTCCTGCCTCGTTCGCCTGCTTACCTTTGCTGGTCGTCGGTGCGGACTGCCCCGTGGGCATGGGTGAAACACGCGGGCGTGACGGACGGACTGAGGATCGACGGCAGTGGTGAGCGAAGACCGGCGGAGTGGGGCGGCGACGGGAGGATCGGCACTAGGCGAGTTGCAATTTTCAAGTGCTGAATTTTTCCTCTTGCTGGTCCGTTTTCTTGTTCCTTACATCGAGAGACGCTGCCGCCGATGGATTCAAGCGCTCCGCGGCGTGGATAGACGGAGGGACTGCGTTCGGGCCGGGTCGGTGTGGTACGGTATTCGCCGCTCGGTGGACGACGGGACTCCGGTTCGAATCGACACGACCGTGGACATTTCGACGGGGCTGCAGCAGGAGGTGGACTGGCACAGTTTGACCGCGATTGCTTTACGACCAATCGCGGGATGTGTTTAGGAAGCGGACTGTCTGTGGTCAGGCGCGGGTGACGTGAGTGCTCCATCGGTGTTGTGAAAATAGATGCCGGGAACTGGCGGACAGACTATTTTT
>JAQFYF010000011.1:0-13193 GCA_034694345.1 Allopauropus danicus
TTTTTTTTCCTATAGGCCTACTTTAACATGGGTAATTTTCAACTTTGGAGCTATGTATCTTCATTATTAGTTCCACATTATTAGTCATTTCGGTAAAAAATCCCTTCATACCTAGTCTGTAGGGATGAAAACCTTTCTAGTAAGGTATAATTTGTTGAGTTTATCTGGCAGATATAAAGTAAAAGCAAGCCGCAAATTGCTTTACTATTTTTATAAGGAGGGCTTCATTTGCTCACATGAGCACACTCAAAACTAACCTGCAGAATGTTGTAAGTGCCAGCAGGTTAGGCCACATTATAATCCTATGGCTGCCAATTCAACCTGCAAGCAACATTTCAAGTTTTAACCTGCTGGAACTTTTGCTTGCAGGTTGGGTCTGCAACTTCTTTTTCCATAGGATTATAAAGTGGCCTAACCTGCTGGCCTACAAACCTACAACATTCTGCAGGTTAGTTTTTGAGCCCACTCTGATCTGCAAAGTCTGCAATCTCATCAATTGGTGGCTGTGCTTGATTCTGAAATTAGATTTCACTTTTCGGGGCTTCCTGTTCTTGGCCGGATAAGTCTGAAGTCTAAGATTCAGACATGGCTGCCAATTGCTGAGATTGCAGGCTTTGCAGATCAGAACAAACAAACCCCACCCAATGTATATGTGCTCATTATAAATTTTCTTATTTGTGTTCACAGAAGAGCACAGCCGCTGCCAATACAGGGGATGAACCGAGATCTCCCAAGAAGTCGTCGTTGTTTCGCTGGGTTGGAATCTTTCCTGAATAATTTTATATGGGTCTGAGTTTATTAGGCTAAGAATTGTTATAAAGACCTTTATAACAATTCTTAAAGGCCACCTCCAGCCCCATACCAATGATTTGTCGTGCTCCGCCGTCGCCCTGGGCAATGGGCTGATGATCCTCCTGACGTGGTAAGTCACACTTGGAACAAACACTTATAGACCGATTAACGGTAAATCGCAATGTTGTTTTGAAAAATCAGCAAAAATAGATCATTGACATTATTATTTTGCTATTTTACTTGCTATCCAAAAACAAATAACTTTGCTAAAATAAAAGATTAAATAAAAAAACAATAATGACAGTAGTGGTGTTAAAGTAGACTAATTTTTTTGTTTTAAAAATCCTTTCTTTTTATTTAGCTAGGTCTAATGTAAAGTCTATGGGAGGTTTGGTTGAAAAAGACAAAAAAATTTAATAAATTTTTCATAAAAAAAATCCCATAGACTTTACATTATAAAATAAAAATAAATGATTTTTGAACTAAAAAAAATGTGCTTGAACGTGTCTAATGATATCTTTTTGCTGATTTTTCAAGACATTATTGTGATTCAGTCGGGCTATAAAAATTTGTGTTCCCAGTGTGACTTACCACATTAGGGGGATCATCAGCCGATGGCCCAAGGCAATGGCAGAGCACGACAAATCATTGGTATGGGGCTGGAGGTAGCCTTTAATTAGGCTGAGTTGAATAGAAGCAATGCTAAGAAGCCGTTTATTTGCTCCGAGCTGCAAAGCCAGCAATTAGGCTGTCCATTGAAAATACATGGCCAACCAACATTGCAGACTTTGCTGGAATTGCTGAAAATGATTTTCAGGAATGCTGAGAATTGTGATGTAGGGATGGTCGATGTAGCTAGTAGAGATGGGAAAATCGAACCAGATTTCTGATTCATATATCCGGTAATATTTGTGGAAAAAGTCAGCAAAGTAGCCTGGTCGCCAATTGCTGAGATTGCCAGCTTAGCAGCTCCGAGCAAATTAACAGCTTCTAAGAAGCTGTTTGCTCGGAGCTGCAAAGCTGGATATTTTCTATAATAGTTTGATTTTTTGTGGCGGCCATGTCTAGACAGAAATAGACTACTGAATTTTGAATATTTAAAGACACAGGTTCAAAGATTTTTAAAGGAGCTGACCAGAGAACATTGTGAAACGCACTTCTGAAACACACTCTATGGGTAGTTTAAAGGGTGTATAAAGTTCAAACATTTTTTGTGGGTGATCTGGTTGACTAAAAAATTTGAAATTAAAAAAGAAAATTTGTGCCATTTTTTTGGAATATTTTGGGCATTATAGTTTTATTAAGTGCTAATTTTTTTCTGAGCCCTTGTCAGCCCCTTTAATAGTTTCTTTATGTGAGGCTATGCTTTTCTATTTCCAAGAATTCTGAAATTGAATTCCGGCCAAAAATGCTGCATATTTGAATCAGCAAAGTCAGCAATTCTGGCAATGTTTGTTTTCCATGTATTTTCAATGGACTACCAAATTGCCAGCTTTGCAGCTCCAAGCAAATGAATGGCTTCTAAATCAACCGAACTGCACTTGTTATTTGCAGTTCACTCCTAAGAAATCCGGCGTTCGGAAAGACCACTTTCACCCGGGCATCTCTGACCTCAGCCGCGACGACGAAGGCAGTGCGGCCGACAAAGGCGCCCCCGTCACGAACAAGCAGATGCTGGGGGCGATGGTCCAATACGTCTGGCCCGCCGACAATCCAGGCTTACGGCGCAGGGTTATGCTATCACTCGGTTTACTAGTCGGTAACGTTGGAACCAGCAATTTCAGAATTTGCCAGGTTTTCAAGCTTCGCTTTAACTGCAGGTTCGAAGTTGCTGAATGTCCAAGTGCCTTTCATCTTCAAGACGGGCATCGACCACTTGAACGAGCACGCCGGCACGCTGGCTTCTGCCGCCGACTTCACCGGCACCGTGGCGACGTTCGGCGTAGCCACCATGATTGCCTGTAATATTGTCGATTGTTTCAGATCTAACTGATTAAATAATTATTCGAATTTGTAATGTAGACGGCATAGCTCGGTTGGGCGCGGCAGGCTTTAACGAACTGAGAAACGCCGTTTTCGCTAAAGTTGCTCAAGACTCGATCAGACGCGTCGCCAAGAACGTGTTCATCCACATGCACAACCTGGACTTGAACTTTCATCTTTCGAGGCAGACGGGTGCTCTGTCCAAGGCAATTGATCGCGGATCGAGGTTCTCTGTCAGACTTTAAATTGGGTGATTAAGAGCTGATTAAACTAATTTGTCTCTCACAGGGGAATTAACTTCGTCCTGAGCGCGCTCGTGTTCAACGTGGTCCCGACTATTTTCGAAGTCTGCCTTGTCAGCGGAATTCTCGTAAAACTTATCTTTAAAAAATTATTATTATTTTTATTTAATTACATTTTGTGGTTTTCACCAGTACTACAATTACGGTCTTCCGTATGCTCTTGTCGCCGTTTCCTGCCTAACAGCTTACTCGGCCTTCACTCTGGGTATCACGCAGTGGAGGTACGGAATCCTTACCAAGTCTTTGTGAATCAATTAATTGAGTTATTGACAGGACAAAGTTCCGCGTCCAGATGAACCGTGCCGAGAACGAAGCTTCGAACAAGGCGATGGACTCGCTGATCAACTACGAGACCGTCAAGTACTTCAACAACGAACGGTACGAGGCCGATCGATACGACGAGTCGCAGAAGAAGTACGAGAAGGCGTCGCTCAAGACCAGCACCAGTCTGGCCATGCTCAATTTTGGCCAGAACACCATCTTCAGCGTTTCGCTGTCGGCCATCATGATGCTGTCGGCCAGGGAGATCCTGTCCGGTGAGTAAATTTAATTAGTTAATTAGGAAATTTAATTAATTTTTGGTTGTCCAGGCTCGATGACTGTGGGCGACCTGGTGATGATCAATGGCCTCCTGTTCCAACTGTCGCTGCCGCTGAACTTTCTCGGCTCGGTGTACCGGGAGATCAAGCAGGCCTTAGTCGACATGGAGACCATGTTCCGGCTGCTTAGCATCAAATCCGATATCACAGTCTGTTGCCCAATTTATTTTCGAGCGGCTTTGTAGTTTTAATGAGATGATTTTTATTTCTATTTTTGATTCGCAGAGCAGGCTGGAAGCCCCGCCGCTAGTCATCACGCGAGAGACTGCCAACGTGGTGTTCGACAATGTCAGCTTCAACTACGTCTCGGGCAAGATGATCCTCAACAAGCTGAGCTTCGAGGTCCGGCCCGGGCAGAAGGTCGCCATCGTCGGCGGTTCGGGCTCAGGGTACTGATCTACCAATACTCGGTATTAACAATGGGCCAAAAAAGGATCTATTTTATTCTCTTTAATTGCAGCAAGTCGACAATAATTCGGCTCCTCTTCCGTTTCTTCGACCCGAAGGAAGGCAGAATTTTGGTCGGAGGTCATGATATCAGGGACGTTGATTTGGCGAGCCTTCGGCGGACGCTCGCCGTCGTACCTCAGGTTCCCGAAAAATATTTCTTGTTTGTTTGAAGTTGCTTAGCGTGGATTTATTTTAAAAAGGACGCCGTGTTGTTTCACAACACAATCCAGTACAACCTGCAGTACGGCGATTTTACCCGCAACGTGGAGGATGTGTATCGGGCTGCGCAGATGGCCGAACTGCACGAGTCGATCCTCAAGTGGCCCAAGAAGTACGAGACGGAAGTTGGCGAGAGAGGATTGAAACTATCCGGTAAGCTATTTTGTTGAATTATTAATTAAATTGCGTTAAACTAACTTGGAAGTTCGTATTTTGATCAGGCGGCGAGAAGCAGCGAGTTGCAATCGCAAGGGCGATTCTGAAGAACACGCCTTTCCTGATCTTTGACGAAGCCACGTCAAGTCTGGACTCGATCACTGAGCAGGTCAGTTTCCATTTCCATGCTTTGCAGTTTGCACTAAATATTTTGTTTATTAATTATAATATTTAAATACTTATTTGTTATTAATTATTTTGTTTTATATTAAACTGCATGTTTATAACAGAATATCATGATGGCTCTGCGCCGGGCCACAGAAGGACGGACGTCGATCTGCATCGCTCATCGGCTGAGCACGATCATGGACGCTGACGAGATCCTCGTTCTGTCGGACGGGCGTGTGACGGAGCGGGGCGACCACTACGAACTCCTGGATAAACCGAGCAGTTTATACGCCCAACTGTGGCATACCCAGAACAACTTGACTAACAAAAGTAGCAAATAGCTCTAGCGGCCGACGCAAATTGTTGGCAGCATTTTAAAATGAAGCAAAAATTATTGGAGCAATGTCTTCTCGGATAACCTGATCTGGAAATGGACCGAGAGTCAATTTAATTAGATGATTGTTACAATTAGGGATTTAATTTATGATAATGGGCAATGTGTAATAAATGCAAACACCGAGTTGATTCAAATGAATTCCAAAAGTTAACTGATTTATTGCGGAATAAATAAGTAGCAAAGCTATTTTTCTTTCCCACCAGGGGCGCCAGGTGCTTCAACATAATTTTTTTGTATTTATTTGTATTTGTAGTTCCAACGCTGCCCACAAGAGGCGCCAAAGTCATCTTGACCTGTGTGAATAAACAAGCTTCTGATAGGCTAGGGTACCAGAGTTATCTTTGACTTTGAGCAAACAAAATTTAGATCAGGCCAGCTCAAACTCGTCAGACTATAACGAACAGTACAGTGGGCTTGTGGATGGAAAGCCCTATTGGTTTATTTAGAATTAACCTGGAATTAACTAAGGTTAGATAATCAAAGTAACAAAGTTATCCAAACTATCAAACAGCCCGGGTTAAATGTTAAACCAATTGTGCATTTGTTTACATGGGCACTGGGCAGATATATTAATAATTGATTAAATGTAAATTACAAAACATTAGTACAAAGTTGCAACTTTGTATTGCAACAAATTGCAATATGATTTTCAAATGTTTCTATTTGAAAATTGAGAAATCGGAATCAGATTATCAGAATCAGATTCAGATATGAAATAGAGATAGACAGATAGACCGAGATAGACATAGACCAGACATAGACTACGAATAAGCTGGGCCACGGCCTAATTATAAAGTGCGCCAGGTACAACAAACAATACCTATATGTGCGCCATTAGAAACAAACAAGCAAACATCGCCATTTTCTAAGTTTTCCTGAGTTTTCCAGCGTTACGTCGGCAACTCGACGCTCCGCTCAAGATAGCCGCAGCGTTCCGTTCGTCATCGGCTACGATTTCAGTCGATCGGTCATCCATCCTCGGCAACGAGCATAGTTGAACTTACACCAGGCGACTGGTGGTCGTTGTGAGGGTTAAAGACTCGGGTTTTGTCGACCAGCATAAAGAATTTGTTGTGAAATTCGGTAAGATATATTTTGCAAGACACTACTTCGGCAAGTTCTCCCTAGTTTTCAAAAATCTAAACATGATTATAATTTTTGAAACACCCATACTGTAGTTATTGGCTCCAGCTTGTTATTTTGCTGTAGGCTAAGCTAATCTACTTCTCAGGGTCAATTTAGCCGCTGGCCCGGCCCCCGTTGATTTGAAGCATCCCTCGAAGGTTTCGAAATAAAGATAGTGATTAGTAAATAATATAAGTCAACTCGTGTAAGACTTACGATCGACTTTGCGTACTAATAATTGTCCCTTTTGTTTGCAACGAAATGGGTTAGACTTTACTTTAGGGACACACAATTCTTGATTTTTAGCTAGCCTATCTAATAGATCTTGACCTCTTGAACACAGCTATATGTGTGCCTAAGTGCGGAAATGCACGGTCGTGAAGTAATTAGCTTCCAAAGTTTGAATTTTCCCAAGTTAAAGCATAGGGAAATTTTCAAGTTATAGTTGAAATAATTTTTAAAGATTTTGATAATATAATGATTTCGATATTACCTGGTTTCGATAATATCATCCATCAATGATTATTTGATTCTGTCATGATAAAATCTGTGATCTGTCAAAACCCACGTGGGTTGGAGGAGTTGAACAGAAGAATCGTCACAAGTTTAAATGAGGAACCTTTTGTTCTACCCCTCCAACCCACGTGGGTAATGACAGGTCACCGTTTTTATCTTGACAGAATCGCGATCTATTTGATTAATATTATTAAAGAAACCAGTTAATAATTATTAAATAATTATATCACAATCTTTAAGCATTTTATAAACTATACCATTCTCAGGTAGGGCCGCACTTTGCGGACTTTGTTTTAAACCCGCTCTTATCACATTAATAAACAATCGTTTTTTAAAATTCCCATTTGCAGACAAAGCAAATTAAGCAACTTTTATTTACTCTGGATTTAGCTCAATCACCAAGACCGCTCTTCAAAAACCTGTCAAATATGACTTATGTTCATCCTTAAAGGACTCCCCATTAGACGTACTAAAGTTCAACCCTAGCTTTCCATTTGCTGAAATAAAGATCTTAGGTATCAATCAAGTCCCAATTGGCAATGAAGTGCCAATTAAGATTTAAGAATTTTTATATTGGTTGTCCAGGATCAAAATGTGCGAAAAACCTGTTTTAAAACCAGGTTTCCTTCAAAATCCCATACGGACAAGGGTGGAGATTTGGCTTCGATTTCTTATTTGTGGACAGGTTATACAACAAAGAACATCCCTGTAAAGGGTGTCTCAGGTCTAAAAAACTGGTCTGAAACCAAGTCTCCATAGGATCCAAGGAAAACTTGGCTTCAAACCGGTTTTTTTGACCTGAGACGCTCTTTACCTAGGATGGAATCCTTTAGAAACTTGGCTCCTAAATAAAGGGCTCGTCTCTGGCACACAATTTATCTGATCGACCTACCTATAACACACACATGTCTTCTAACTTAAAAATTAATATAAACTGTTCACTGCCTATAGCTTGTAGCGAGGTAAAAGATTCTCAAAACCGGTTTTCAAGCCAAGTTCCCAGCAAGATCATATGGGCTGAATACTTGGTTTCGATCTCTTAATCGGTAACATCCTATATGTCAACAATTATTGAAGTCATTAATGCTGTTGACCTACAGTATTCAACATGTGGATACCACTCATGCCAGGGTAGTAACGAGTTGGTCTATACCTCACACTTGTAATTTTCAGTTCTAACGAACAAGTCAGGGTGATTTACAACGAGTCCGTGACTGGTCCAAACCGAGCATCTCAAAATTTCCTACGTCGGGTTTCTGCTGCATACAGGTTTAACTGTAACCGGCTTTTGAAGGCAGCAATAAGCATTGACCCTGTGATATGATAGTAAACCGAGAGAGAATCGTCGTTAAAACGTCGTTTCAACCGGGCCCAGCCAATAGCAAAACCAGAAGAGACCGGGCAAGGGGAACTAACAACAACTATAAAGTAGTAAGGGGCTACACGTTACATACATAAACTATAAAACACAATGCAACCATTATTACAGCACTTAAAATGAAAACTAAAATAAAAATACCTGGAATAAAAAAGGAGCGAGGATGGATGCATAAAAAGACGAATAATGCAACTCGTAAAAATGTTGGAAAAAAGGTTAGGAGAGTGCTATGAACTTTTAGGTTGGTTGGTGGATATGCATGCTATGAGGAAAAGGGAGAGAATACCAACTCCGGCTTATTCCAGAATTTCGAAATTTATGCCTGAATTTCAAAGGGAAAATTATTCACAAACCAGGGTTTCGTGCAGATTCGAAAACGACTCTACCCGAGATTATTTCCAGGCCTTTGTCACGACCACAATACGCATCCAGGTATATTAGACAAAGGAGGAGGAGGGCTGGTGGGGGAATAGAATAGCTTTCTCTCATTTTCATTATTATTATTATTACACAAATAGTAAATAATGCATATATGGCGAAAACAAGTTTCCAGAAAAAGAGTGAACGCTGAGGCAACAGGGGGAAGGAGAGGAGGAAAAGCATCAAAAACGTAAACAGAAATAAAATTGGAGAGAACTGCGCTTTTGGTTGCGAGTTGAATCGATAGCTCAGTATCGGAGAAACTGCGGGGAAAACAGGCACTGCAGTAAAAACCTGGTTAAACGAGGCTCAAGTTCAAGGAAACACAGGAGTTAGTAGAGGCCTAGAAACACTATCAAACTGATTCGCAAATGGTTGTTATAATTAATACTCGGTTGTCAGTGATCGCCCTAAACCTTTCACTGTAGGCAACATGTTATCATGCAAAAGCAGTACACTGCCCGAGAAACAATTAAGTCGCCTCTTAAACCAACCAAGTTGTGAAAATTCTTTATAAAAAAAAAACCAAAGCCTAGCAGGAATCAAGTTATTCTAAGCAATTAGGGACCATAGTGCAACAGCTACAAAACAATCCTAACACGAAAATACTTTATACTGTATAATTTAACCGGGAGCTTAGAAGAACAATCAAATGCCCCATTCCCAATTCACACTTCACAGTGAGCATCTTATCACATGATAGATTCGTGGACGGTGGATAGAACACTCACCATCATGGTTTAGTCTTTGTCTGATTAGTGAATAATATTCACTGATAAATATTATCGGTGCTGCTATAAAGATGGTCACAATAGGATTCTACGACACTAGACAGTCCTACCTTAAAACATTATTGAATATTTAGCTTGAACAAGCACAATGAAACCTAAGTTTTACGGAATCCTACCAACACGAAGAATTCATTATGAGAGATTTCCTTATGACTGAGGTTCGTTTTGCATTAGTTATTGATTGAAGGAAACCCAAGAAATTTCCTTATAAGCAGGGTTTTTGTATAACGGGTTCCGTAAAGGTGAGGTTATGCTGTAATACAAAATAGCCATTTAATAGTATTTGGCATACAAATTAACATGCCTATAGCTAGAGCCCGCCTATAACAAACAAAGCACCTGAATGTGCTCGTTATTCAAAGTTTGCCAAAGACAAAGGAATAAGCCTATTTCACGGGCATTTGGATGTATGGTTGGTTTGAACTTTGAAGTCACGAACCCATTATATCACTGCAGGACTGTGAATAACGGCCACAAAGGTTTGATATGCAGACTGCAGTAATTTAACGTGTGGCGAGTTTAAATTAGCTGAAATGCATGCGTTTGTATGAGTGTACTTTTCGATTCAGCATAATTTTAGAGGCAGCCTTTTAAGCAGAGTGCCCATGCGATGATGCGACCGAAACGACCTAAATTCACTAAAATTTTGTACTGTACATTTTCACCCCATAAAACCTCACCTATAGGCTATACGAAACCCTCGCTTATAACTACAAGGTACAGTAATATTTTAGTTTTCCTTCAACTTATACCCAATGAAAATGCAACCACGGTGATGCTAAACTCAATTTTGATGAAATTTTCTTCACGACGGTGCGACTGTGTATAGGGCGTCTCATGTCTAAAGAACCGGTTTGAAGCCAAGCTTCCTTTCGATCCTATGGAGTCTTGGTTTCAAACCAGTTCTTTAGACCTGAGACGCCCTTTAACTGAGGTTGTATGTACAGTAATTGTAAAACTAAAAACCTATCTTAAAATTATTTCGTTTCTGGTGATGATTTACCGGATATACACCCTTAGAATCAATAGAATGGTATCCTGTTCAAAGAGTCCGATATATTGATTGGCTCATATTTATCAATTATCAATCAAGTAATTTTTGTACGATTTGTTTCATTATACTAGTCGTCCTCACGCCTGAATTGAGAAACCATTAAAATTTCTAATTCTCCTATACTTTCCATGTCAATTTCTTAATTGAAAATTTCCAATTAAAGAAATGATTTTTCCAATTAAAAAAAATAACATGGAAAGTATAGGAGAATTAGAACTTTTAATGGTTTCTTCAATTCAAGCGTGAGTACGACTACTGTATATTCTATTGATTTTCCGTTTTAATTAAAAAATTAATTGACCGAGCTTCATAACTGAGCCATTCAACATACACAAGGGTTCACGTGGGTTACCACTCTAGTATTTAAGGTTTTGTCAATGGTTGATCGCTAGCACTAGCCTGGGTCTAGGCATATTCTGGTACTGCCGCCTGGACCATCTCAAAAATTGCAATGCTACGAATTACGAACGCTGCTATACCTTATTCAGGCGCTTGAATACATCATTTAATAGGCCACGCTACAAGTAATAATACTGTAGTAATAATACCCATGCTAATATTTGGCTATTACCACGTTTGTTGCCCGAATTAAAACCTAAATAATAACGCGGCAGGAATTGTGACAAATCGGTCCTCATTTTTGCATACACAGAGAAATTCATTGGTACCTCCGATTCTCCGAATCCGCTAGATTACCAAAGTTCAATTTCAGCAAATATTTGAAAACTCAACACGAGCCCGCTACACATGACACACGAGGAACCCAGACTCCACTGGTTCGCCTCTGGGCTTTGAAAGTGGGTTTATTTAATTCTGGTCACCAATTAATAAGCCTAATGGTAAGGAATTTCGCATTTACAAAAGATATCTCGTTGGACTAACTAACGGGACCTGCCGAGGCGAAGTTTCGCACAAGATCAAGCAGAACAATTACCTTTAACAGGTTATGTTACCATGTTCATATTGTAATATCTAACTTGGTTTCGCTTCTGTGTCGCCACTCGCCTTCTGACTTATTTGTTGAACCACGCAACGCAACATCCAATTCCAAAACTGGTTGTTAAAGGCTAGGCTCAATGGCGCACACGCACTGTATACAGTATTATGCCCTAAACCAAGGCGTAATCAATTGGGCGTTGGCCCTCAACTAGCACGGGATAACCTGTGCCACGGAAAGTAACTAACCACAGTATTACAGTCAGTCAAGTATATTCGCTTTTAAAGCCATTATTTTAAATGTATGTAAAATAATAAGGTATGTAGGTACCTAAAATACCACTAGAACCACTATTACAAGTGTTAGACCTCTTTGTTCGTTTTGTTGTAGGCCATGTTTCTAACTTGCGACCGGGAGTAATGCAGGAAGAAGTTTGGAGCAAAGCTCCACGAGACATGATGAAATGCATTGGCCAATACGTTAATTTTTGACGGGGAATAGGCGAATAGGATAGGAAACACGGAGATCAAGCCTAGAATAATCAAAGCTCCGGGTTTCTATGAATACTGCATATTTAGTCTGCTTTTAGCGAACGATCGGGTAAGCCTTTATTTTTTGGCAACATTACAGCCACAATTGCTAATGGGAAGCCAATTTTATCATGAGCCTGCGGACTCCTAGATAAATCCTTGATACATGTCTCAAAGCTAGGGCTATAATTACGTGAATTGTTTTAACATAATTCCAACACTTGTTTTATCAACTAACCAGATACCATACCTGTCATTTATAATCCGCCGTGACATTTCTTGCCAGCACAATATTCCCAACGCATTAGTATTTCTTTTGCAGTAACTCGGATATAGCGAAACTTTTGCAACACACACCAACACGACACTCACACACACAAAACACCGATACTAATTATAAATAGCAGACGGTCGTCACTATATTTTCACAAGTGATACCACCGTGGCCGAGAGTAGCGATCCTTCCGACGGCGGAGAGCTATTCCAGAACGCTCGCGGGGAGCCCAAAAGCATGCGATAGCCGATCTATCGCTAGCGATTCGCCATTTTTTGCGCAAAGCTAAAACGGGGCGAGATTCATTTTCACTCCAGCGAGTGCGTTAGCGTTCTCATGTTGCCGGGGGTTTTACCAGGTCGGTCGCATCGCGTGGTGTCGGTTCCGCCGTATCCTGGCGCGGTCAGTTCGTCAGGCGCCGTGAGTGGGACAGGGGGGCACGGTGAACCAGAACCAATTACTGGCGAAAACTCGGCTTATTTGGCTTATATACATTCGTACAGTTTCACGATTTCTTCAGCTTTATTTTTTGAAGAAAGAAAGAAAAACTAAACAAAACAAAAACAGGCATTTTCAAATCGAATTGCCAAAAGTGTTTTGAGCACTGCATTGGGAAAAGCATTGCTGGCTTGGTGGATAATTGACGAGTTGTTTGGTTAAGTGATGGGAGCTAGGCCATATGCAAATTGAGTTAAACTTTAGCTGGTTGTAGATGGCAGCACGTGAACTGGCAGCACGTTAAAGTGATACAAAATTTTTATGACTAGTAGTTTTAAAACAGCAGCCTACAATTTCTTATGAGTTATGACTTATGACCTATTTATTACATTAGCTTATTTATTAATTAAATAAAGCTATCAAGTTCTAGTCATTAACAACCAGGTATTATGTAAGCTCTGATATATAAATTTACACACAACTATTAGCAGAAGTATGAAGTTCATGTAGTTTTGGGAATGCTGCGAATAGCTCTAGTTGACGCGAGAAAGTAGGCCTATGGACATTTTAAATTTCGTAGCAGCCACTATACGAACACTTCGTAAATTTATTTCGTATAATCTAGTCTATATTTATTCAAAAATAACATTTCATATAAGCTGTG